>CM028380.1:3411856-3419677 GCA_013146195.2 Codonopsis lanceolata
AAGTAGAACCACATTCATCTCAAAATCAAACATCTCATTTTCTTGAACTAAACAAGACATACTTCATCTAACATCCAACTCGCAGACTGCATTAAGAATATGTAGTTCCCACAATTCTTGGCATTGGGAATGAAAAAGAAAGTTAAAAAGGCTAGGGCTCATTTAAATTTGGTTTAGTCAAAGAAATAGGTAAGGCTCAAAAAAGCTAACTAGGGGGTAATGTTAAAAGGGTAGGATAGAAAAAAGATAGCCAAAATTGGTATTTCCTACATGCCTTAATCATGTTAGTGCATAAACTCATTTATGTGATTTTGAAATGTAAACAACATGCAAGTTCTAGAATTGACATCCGAGTGCGAGTAAAACACACAAGAAGAAATGAGAGCAAAATGAATTTAATGCTCCATAAATGGCCCGAAATCTCTCTTTAAATGGCTATAAGTCAACACATACATATCCACAGGTTGAAGAAACATTTTCTGAAAACATGCAATTAACTTAAAACAAAAACATTTCAAATAAAATTCCAACACATATCAAAAATTCCTCTTTTACCATGATAATGCACATTAAAATACCAAACATCCCAATCAACACCATGAATCATATCCTCATATAAAAAAAATGATTCACAAACAAAAGAAACATGCACTTAAATTCACCAACATCCAACATCACCAACATCCAAAATTACCAATATCCAAAATTACCCCCCCCCCCACACACACCAAAACTGTGCATTGTCCCCAATGAACAATTAAGTACCAAAAGAAAAAGGGAGAAGAACTTCCCTAATCATGAGGACGGAGGAGGAGGAGGCGGCGGGGGTCGGAAGCCAACAAAATCAAAGTACGCCATCAACATGGCCTGAAGATGCTGCACAGTAGCAAGGATCTCTCGCAATTCAGGATCAGAGGAAGTAGAAGGGCCCGCGGTACTGCAGCATAGTCGCCGGTGCATGCACCCTACCGAGGGGGATCGCATTTATCCACAAATTTCAACAAACCCATTCTATATAAGCATTTAATGTCTAAGGGTTCACACTCACAAGCAACGTTCAAATCATGATGTTGTAAATTCAACACACCCAAATTCACTGCTAAAAGAGTAATCACTAAGCCAAGACTTAATGGACGACTTTTCTTTTTCAACACCAAAACAAATTGGCTCGCTAGCCAATAACCCAAATTCACTTTTTTCTTATTCATCATACACCACATGAAAAATAATTCCGGTTTGGTGCAAATATTAGAACCATCTTTGCGACCAGAAAAACTGTATGCCAAAATTTTTTGTATTACTTGCAAAGCATGGTCCTTAATACAGATACTTTTCGAACGACTGGGATTGTACGGCTCCCTGTCATTCGAAATAGTATGCCAAACCAAATTACAGTCAGAATTAAAGGGTTCGCAATATTCACAAAATGACATGTCCCTCTCTGAACTGGGAACCAGTCCAGACAAAAAACGCAGAGCATCATTAAACGAATTCAAAGACATATTAAAAACCTTTCCCATTAACCGGAATCTAATCAAGTTCTGTATCAAAAAGTCTCATCGCCTTAAAAACAAAGGTGCAGTAGAATTCCCTAGTTAGTTCATCAAAAGCGGGGAAATCCAACACCCAAAAATTTTCCCAACCTACATTACGCATAAAACTTGCAATTCTGCCAGATAAATTCAAAGCATTTAAAGTTGGAAGATGAAAGCTTTTACCTGCAATAATTCGACGAGCCAAAATGTCTGTGATGCGCTTGATGGACAGTCTTGTATTGAAGGTTAAGCAGCTTCCTCGATGAATTACTTTATCCAGCACAGCCTTCCCCTTTAGAACCCGTGGTTTCTTTCGCGCAGAATGGGGAAACAATGACATTGGCGAGTCATTGTTTCCTCGGTTGCGTGGGCGAATCGACTCGAGAATGAGGCTGGTGCTCGGGTTCCTCAACAGGTGAAGTTGGAGAGGCTTCAGTCGGTTGGGTTGCTTGTTGATGCGAGGGACCGGCCGAGCGAGATACCGGAACTGATGGAGAAGGACTCGCCGTGTCTGAAGAAGATGAAGAGGCGGCGCATAGATTCCGATGAATGCGAAGAGGCCGAAGAAGAAGAAGTGGTTGAAATTTCAACCGCTCGACGGCTACGACCACTCTACGCGCATAATCGCGAGCAACCAACCCGATCGACGCCGAGGAGCGAAGGTGGAGCAACTGCTTTGGGAGCCATGGACAAAAGAAGAAGAACAACAATGGTGGCGAAAATTGGGAAGATGAAGAAATTCGCACAAATTGATGAAGATGAAGAGAGTGGATGAGAAGAGAGAGGTTAGGGCTAAAAGCCCCAAATTGAATTGTAGCCGCTTTTATGTGAACGGCCTCTCCACTATTCATCCGCTCATTTGCCCCTTTGCACTACACTTAACCCCGTAGTTTTGGCCGCACGCCCCGAAGAAAAGGTTTGCTCTCGATCTCCACAAAACCACTTTACTTTTCCCTCATGCACTCACAACCTGCTGCCACAACCAAACTTAAAAGCAACATTAAATCAGAAAAAAGCAAACTAATTAAAACTGAGAAAATCTAAAAATTAAAATTACAATAAAATAAAAATAAAAATAGAAATAAACAAAATTGAAATAAACAAAATTAAAAACATTGGGTTGCCTCCCAATTAGCGCCGCTATTTATTGTCTATAGCTAGACCCACTGCCTACCCTCAATATTACTCATAAATGGGGTAGGCCAAAGTGATTTCTTCAACGGTTTCGACACATCAAAATTCTCATAATAAGATTTCAATCGAGTCCCGTTGACCTTGAAAACCTTCTGAGTATGCAGACTGCTCAATTTCAAAAACTCTATTGGACAAAACACTCACAATCACATATGGACCGGTCCAGCGAGACCTTAATTTTCCTGGCATCAGTTTTAATCGTGAGTTGAACAGCAATACTTTTTGTCCCACTACAAAACTCTTCCGACGAATCAACTTGTCATGAAGCTTCTTAGTCCGCTCTTTGTAAAACCGTGCACTATCATAGGCCTCCAATCGCAACTCATCTAATTCCCTCAGTAGTTGCAGCCTTCCTTTCAAGACCACCAGCTTTAAGATCCATATTGCACTCTTTCACCGCCCAAGAAGCCCTATGTTCAATCGCAACCTAGATAGCACATTTTGCCAAACACCAATCGATATGGCGACATACCAATTGGTGTTTTATATGTCGACGATAGGCCCACAGGCATCATCCAATCTCGAACTCCAATCCTTCCGATTAGGATTTATCATCTTTTCCAAAATTCCCTTGATTTCTCTGCTTGAAATTTCACCGCCCATTCGTTTGTGATGATATGTAGTTGCCACTCTATGGTGTACACCATACTTGAACATCAATGCTTTCACGCTTCGATTGTAGAAATGAGTCCCCTGATCACTAATCACAGCTCTTGGAATGCCAAACCTGCTGAATATGTGAGACCTGAGAAAACTCACAACAACTTTCGAATCGTTAGTCCGGTAGCTTTTGCTTCTACCCACTTAGAAACATAATCCACCGCAAGCAATATATATAGATTACCAAAAGAACTTGGAAATGGTCCCATGAAATCCATTCCCCAAACATCAAAAATTTCACAAATTAAAATTGGAACTTGGGGCATCTCATCTCTCAAAGTCAAATTCCCAATCTTTTGGCACCTATCACGCCTTTTACGTAAAAACATAGGCATCTTTGAAAAGAGTTTCCCAATAAAAACCACTATCCAAAATCTTTCTTGCCGCTCGCCTTGGACCAAAATGTCCTCCACAAGCATAATTATGACAATATACTAATATGGAATGAATCTCGCCATTAGACACACACCTACGAATGACTTGATCGTAACCAATACGCCAAAGATAAGGTTCATCCCATATGTAGTATTTAGAGTCATTTCTTTATTTTATTCTTTTTTGAACTACTCATTCCTTGTGGAAAAACTCCACCACCCAAAAGTTAACTATATCAAGATACCAAGGTTCCTTACCTAACTTACCTTGCACCAAGAAAGGTGTTCATCCGGGAACGCTTCGTAAATTGATATGGGTTCTTCTTCATGCACCATCCTCGCTCAAATGATCGCCTACCGAGTTATCCTTCCCTTGCAATCCTTAATCTCCCATGTAAATTCTTGCAATGTAAGAATCCATCCGATTAGTCCGGGCTTAGACTCCTTCTTTGCCAAAAGGTACTTGAGTGCCGCATGATCCGAGAAAACCACCACTTTTGCTCCCAAAGAAATAAGATCTAAACTTCTCAAATGCAAAGACTATGGCCAACAACTCCTTTTCCGATGTGGTGTAATTGCATTGGGCTGCATTGAGAGTTTTCAAGCATAATATATCACATGACTTTGCTTCCCTTCTCTTTGTCCAAGAACTCGCTCCTATCGCATAATGACTCGCATCACACATGAGTTCAAACGGGAATCCCACTTTGGTGGTGAATGATAGAGCCGAGGTCGCCTTCTTTCAACAAATCAAAAGCCTTCTTGCAATCTTCTCCAAATTCAAAAGGAACATCCTGTTGAAGCAATCTTGTTAAAGGTTGTGCTATCTTGGAGAAGTCTTGAATAAATCGCTCAAAAATCCTCGCATGACCAAGTACACTACGAATATCTTTCACATTAGCGTGATAAGGCAATTTAGCAATTAAATCAACCTTAGCTTTGTCCACTTCAATTCCTCTTTCGTAAACTACATGACCTAACACTATTCCCTCTTGTACCATAAAATGGCATTTCTCATAGTTAAGAACCGTGTTAGTGTCTATGCAACGTTTCATGACCTTAGATAAATTATCTAAGCATTGATCAAATGAATCACCATACACCGTAAAATCATCCATAAAAATCTCTATGCAATGCTCAATCATATCGAAAAGATACTCATCATACATCTTTGAATGTACCTGTGCATTACACGCACTCAAAAGGCATACGGCGAAAAGCAAAGGTACCGAATGGGCACGTGAAAGTTGTTTTTCCTCGATCTTCAGTGCAACTAAAATCGATAATAACCCGAATAACCATCTAAAAACAAAATATCTTTTACCCGCCAACCTTTCTAACATCTGATCAATGAATGGGAGAGGAAAATGATCCTTTCGAGTAGCGGCATTTAACTTTCGAAAGTCTATGCACATTCGCCACCCATTTTGCAATCTCATAGGTACCAACTCATTCTTTTCATTCTCCACCAAGGTAAAACCTGCTTAGGAACAAGATGAACGGACTTACCCAAGTGTCATCGATTTAATAGGAAAATAATCCCTAAATCCAAAAGCTTCAAAATCTCCTTGAGAACAACTTCCTTCATGGGCGGATTCAATTTCCGCTGTGGATCACGAACATGCTTGGAATCGCCTTCTAACAAAATACGATGCATGCACATTGAAGGGTCGATTCCCTTAATGTCCGCAAGTGTCCAACCAATTGCTCCTTTGTTCTCTCTCAAGACTCTTAGCAACTTTTCTTCCCGCAACTCGCCAAGTTATTAGCAATAATGACGGCAAAGTTTCATTTTCACCTAAGTAGACATATTTCAAGTGTTCAGTAACTTCTTTAATTCTAACTTAGGTGCTTGAATTGTAGAAGGAAGAATTTTTTCACTTGACATTGGTAATGGAAGAGTCGAAAATCCGATTTTGATGTAACTTCTGTGTGGAATAAAGAGCCATGATACTCTCTTGCATTTCAACATTGTTTTGAAAAGGTACATCCTTATCGCCAAACTTTTCACAAGGACCACTTCCAATTTGTCATCAAGAACATTAGACTCAAACTCATCTCGCACGATCGAATCAATGACACTCACATGAAAATGCATTCGAATCACTTGGATATTTCATGGCATCAAAACATTAAAAGTTACCACATTGCCATCAAATTCAAGTGTCAAAGTTCCCTTGTCTACATCAATTTTTGTTTTTGTGTTTTCATGAATGGTCTCCCTAATGTAATAAGAGAAGGATGAGGAGAACATGAATCATCCATATCTATAACATAGAAATCCACCGGAAAAATTAAGTCATTCACTTTCACCAAAACATCCTCTACCACACCCCTGATAAGAATTAGACCTATCACCAATTGTATGATTACTCTTGTATCTCGCAATGGGCCTAAATTCAATTCTTTATACACGTATAAAGGCATGACATTAATGGACGCTCCTAGATCAAGCATGGCTTTTTTCAACTTTTTATTACCTATAATACAAGGAATAGTATACATACCGGTCCTTGCATTTCGAGGTAATTTCCGTTGAATCATGGCTGAAACATTCTCACTTACCAACACCTTCTCATCCTGTCGCAACTTCATTTTTTTCTGCACAACTCCTTAAGAAACTTGGCATACCTAGGCACTTGCTTAATAGCCTCTAAAAGAGGAATATTAATTTCTACCTTGCTAAAGGTATCCAAGATTGCCTTGTCATCTTGCTCTTTCTTTTCCCTTGCCAATCTTCCCTGAAAAGGTGGAGGAATAATTATTTTCTCGAATTTCAACCCGATTCTCCAAATTTTTCCTTCACCGAACTCTCCTTCTCTGCACACTCTCATCATGTGGTCGCTTAGTTTCACCTTCTTTTTCTCCTCTTTTGCAAAATCCGTCAAATCTTTACCACTCCTAAGAGTTACCGCACATGCATTCTCCCTTGGATTTTTTCAACTTGAGACGGTAATCTACCTTGGTTCACTTCCATTTTGCTCATTGATACGCCCAATCAGGAGATCCGATCCTCCAAAGACTTGATGCTAGCCTTAGTTTGTCGCCGATCTTGCATCAGATCCGCCAAACTTTAATCAAAGTTTCAAGTGAAGTCCCCGAGTATTAACAGTCAATCGGCTACCTATGAACAGAGGGAATGGAGGCCGATTTGCTGTGTGAAAAGTTCGATTTCTTGGGCCATAACTCAAATTCGGATGATCACGCCACCCCGGATTATAGTTATTAGAGTATGGATCATACTTCCTTTGTTGCTGCCCTTGAAATCCACCAACCACATTTACCAATTCCTTGGGTTCTTCTTGCAATGTTGGACACATATCCGCTCTGATGACCCACGCTTGAACAAATGCCGCACGCTTTAACTTGTGAATTTGCCTCGAAACGAAGTTTCTCCACAAATGTAGTTAAAGTGTCAAGTCTACGATCAATAGAAGAAACATTTACCTCATTCACTTTACTTGAACCTCCGATTGCCTTGTCCCGAATTGCCGAGCATTTTCACCATATCATTAATTAATCGCTGCTCCTCCAATGTATTGTTCATGAAAGCTCCCCACTCGCAAAGATCAATCATGTTCCTATCCGCAACTAATAAACCTTCATAAAAATATTGGATTAGCAATCGATCGTAAATTTGGTGCCGAGGACAACTCGCACACAATTGTTTAAATCGCCCCAATATTCGCATAAAGTTTCTCCCACAAATTGCCTTATTCCGCAAATGTCTTTTGCGAATATTTCCGCCGTGAAGCAGGAAAAATCGCCTGTAAACTTCTTCTTCATTTCAGCCACATACTTATTGCTCCCTTGATGTAAATCAAACATCCAATCCTTTGCTTTGTCCGCCAACGTGAAAGGAGCTCCCTCATGTTATCTTCGGCCATTCATGTCTTTGACTCGAACATGCTAGATAAAAGCCATCGATGCTTATGAGGATTCTCGTCAATCCATGAAACTTGTAGCAATTGGATCGAATGTGTTTGAGTTCAAATGGCATACTTTTGGAAAGTGATACCAAGGTGGTCGATTCACGTCCTAGCCATTTCCTCAAAGTT
>CM028380.1:3419777-3468798 GCA_013146195.2 Codonopsis lanceolata
CTGTACAACTCGACGCACGAAAGAAATCTCAAAATTCCTTCGATGTCCCAGCCTCCTCCTATAAATAGAGGCCTCCGGCTCCTTCATTCAACACACACTGCTTTTTCGTAAAATTTCTCTCGCTTCTCGTTACGCTGAAGAAATAAAACACCGATAGATAAATTCTAAAGCCTCGAAACCTGTCAAACCTCCGCCAAACACAAATCCAACCGGTAGAAGTGTTCCTTAGCCCCCAGCCTAGGTATCCACCTTTTTCCCCGGTCCAAAAATCGTGGATAAAGCGTTGCTCTGCCCGATTTAAAAAGGCCAAAATAGCCGATAGCAGTCGTTACTCCGCCAAAATTCAGCCTTTCCCAAACAAACAGCCGAAATAAACAAGACCCCTGCCTCGATCCCGAGGCGAAAAGTAACTTCAGGCGCTTACGCTGCCCAAATTCACACAACACACAACTTCAACTGACTGCACTGCACAAAAAAAGACTCTCTCTCCCCAGGGACAGAAATGGAAAGCACACCCTGCGCTTGTAAGCTTTTATTGTTAAAGTCTTTATTTCTATGTAATATTATCAAATCGCCCAATGTAAATATATAGCCTTGATTTTATTAGAAATAGTACTAAATGTAAGCGTTATTATGGCAAAATGTTTTTAGATAAGTTTGTATTTATTTACTTTATTTATTCAATAAAATCTTTGTTCAGAATGTATTATTTCCGGTCCGGTTCAATATCAAAATATAGCGCTATGCGGGATTTTATTAGGAAATAATACTAAGAGTCAAGATAATGGCCAAATATTTTTAAATGTGTCGTAATTATTGGAAAGACTCGACAGTCCCAGAATAATGGGTACCGAATGTATCATTTAATTTTCCCTTGTCAAAATAAGACCTTTATTTATTTGCTAAGTAAATGTGACAATAAGCATACCAAAACGCCCGAGACGAAGGGCTTGTGTTGGGTGCTAGCACCTTCCCAACTCGTAACTTAGCCTCGAACCCGCTTTAAAAAATCTCTGGTTTCGGTTTTCCTTTATTTTGCCTTAAAATAAAGGTGGCGACTCTAAAACATTTTGGATCCAAGGCCTCGCAACATCTTTCTTTGCACTTTAATGCTTCCCCTAACGAGGGAGAATGAATTGAAAGGTGATGTATTTATGTCTTGGTATCCCCGAAATAATGGATAACTTGACGTAGAAAACCCAAGGCAATTTGATACGATCCAAAATAGGCTAAGGCTTTTCATAAAATTCATAGTGAGGGCGTCGCAATATTCTTTTCTTGCACTTTCTATTTTCCCCGAAAGATAAAAGGGAGAATGGAATGGAAGAGTAATGCATTCCCATATCCCGTTATCCACGAAATAAGGGATAACTTGACATGGAAAACCATAAGTTCCCATATTGGATACAAAATTCACTCGAGGCAAGCGGGCACATTCCAACGCGTGCTAATATAGACATGACTCCTCTCGCACTTTGGATTTGCCTCCCAAACAAGGGAGGATGGAGCGGAGCGCGGTGTCCCGCATCCGCACGCACGGCACTCCCTATCCAAGGCGGGCGCGAGCACATTTCCGAACCTCACGGACACATCTTCATAGGACCAAGTAAGCATGTCCACGAACTCTTTGAGGAGATCCATGAGTGTTATTCTTTTTAGAGCCTTCAAGGAGTTGCCGATTTTTGACTTCTTTTGATTTCCTTGTCCCCACTTTATCGTGTCATTTTCCATTGTTGTTGATGAATGATGTCCCCGGTGCTCTACCGACTTTACAAGCTCAAGCAAACATTTTTTTTCTTTTGGGTCCTATTAAATGACTCATTATTATAATTATTTAATGCTTTTTAATGCAGTGCAACTAAGAAATAAGCAAAGACGTTTAGATTATTATTAAAAAGCACACCGTACATGGTATATTACATTATTGAGGACCACGGGGTTTGAGATCCTCAATTTAGGGAGCGGATTGGTAGATGACCAAACAGCAAGGCTATAGGAAAGGAATAGGGGTACTCAATTTTAAGGAGCGGATTGGTGATGACCAAACCGTAAGGAAAGTGAGAGGGGTAATATATCCAAAGTAGTCCACCGCATTCGCGGGCCAAAAGTGGCCGGTCGTAGCATACTAGTTCTCAGAGGCTTATTAGAAGACCCCAAACTCAACAGGAGCCTTTCATAATCAGTGTCCCCTCTATCATACCCAGAAGTTGTCCCCAAATTTTCATTAGAAACTCCCCTGCTTAGAGCTTTAAGCCAACGTGGTTTCATCTTCGATGTCACTTCACCCTAAGGACGAGAAAGGCTTGCATATGTTAATGATTTAGGAAAGTTGTTATTTTCTCGTTGAAGGTAGGGATCAGGTGGATTTTGGACAGATAATGGGTTCTCAGGTTAATGGAATTTGGGCATTATAAGGACTCGGGATATGGGTATTGGGTTGGATAAAGGTCTTGGGTTGTGGGTTTTGGATAATATAGGGATTTTGGTTTGGATAAGGATTTTGGATTGGATAAGGATTTTGGACAGGATATGGATATTGGATTGGATATGGATATTGGACTGGATAAGGAGGGTGTGATGAAAAAGGGTTAAATTTTTGGTAATAATAGGCATTTGGGTGGGTTGGTGTTTGGCAGGAAATTGATTTGGAGGAACATGGAAGGTCGATGCTTCTTGGGGATCGCTCACTTTCGCCGCCATAATGCTCTGATTTTTTGCTCGATTATGCCATTGTTCGATGCGTCATCGATACCTTCTCGTTATGATTTGCACTTATTTCAAGATAACCGCCAGACTATCACTTGCCTTTCCAAGTTCAGGCCAGGTCTCTTGAGGAAAATGGGGGTTTGGTAGGTATCGGAGAATTTGGATGGAGGCTATCTGGGCTTGAAGTACAGCGTGCCTTTTTATTAATATTTTATTATTATTATTTTCATGTTCCCTACAATTGACCGGATAAGCACCTGCTTTATTTTGACAGTCTCAGGACTTTTCACGGAACAGGATTCTTTCTCGCAGTATAGACCAACGTATTCCACCCCGCGCTTTCGACTCCCAGATCGGGCCGGTCCTAGGCGAAGGGCCTATACTCTTTCCAGGATCCATCATTCGAAATGGTCTAGGTCAAGCATCTGAGAATTGTAAATCAGCCCCTGTTTATCGTTTATTGTCTATATTTTTTTTTGTGCGCAATAATTGCATATATATTTTTTTTCGAACTTGCGCATTTTTTTTACATATGTATTTATATATTTTTTTTTGACAGGGGCTGACCCACAATTCGGAGAGATGCAAAAACCTGATGCTTTGTGAAGTGTCTGAAAAAATTATATGCATTCTAACGTTGGCTTATGCAGGGGGTAGGCTGGCCATGGTGTAGGGTAACAGTTCGGAATATATTTACATGCGTGCACGTGTGTGCGGTATCTAGAAAAACAATAAAATATTTATTTATTTTACAGATATATGAACAGAAAATAAAACAGATTTTGGCCTGTCTTGCTGTTTGTGTGGATTTTCTCGGCTTTTTTAGTTTGAGCGCGAGCAAGCAAGCACATCACATTAAGAAATAGAAAGAAAAGTGGGGAAACTATCTATCCCTATTAATTACAAATTTTGGTCCTATGCCCCCAAAATAAAATGACATAATGAATGCGTAGATGTACAAATATACGTGAGTTCTGAGAATAAAGTGAAAAAGAAAAATGAACTGAAGGAAATAAATGAAAGAAAATAGAGCCGGAAGTAAAGCCCCAGCTCTTTTGTTGTGCTGCCCGGAGATAAAAAGAAACATTACATATATATCATATATATATATAATAGTGTTTGAAAGTTTTTGGGCGGCCAGGTACGCGGCGTTGTATGCTCCGGCGATACCACACTCTATTCAGAATGCTTTAAGGGTATCAATGGAGTTTCCAGCCAATATACTTAGACCGCCTTATATATATATATTTTTTTTTTGAATTTTCGAATTTTTTTTATGTATATCTATAATTTTTCGAAATTTTTTTTTGATTGAGTTTTTTTTTAATACTCTCGAACATGCACATGTATATCGTAACGAGACTGCTGCCAGATGGAGGATCATATCCACAAATATAGCCACGGCCGTAATGGGAACACTTTATTGAAATGCGTAAATTAATATAACGAGCATATTGCAGCCAGAAACAAAGAAAAGCCAAAAAAGGTTTTATTTTATGAGTCTAGCCCTCCATTTTATTTAAAATAAAACAACTCCCCAGCGGAGTCGCCACTGTGAGGTTCTCGGGATGTGCTCCCGCGCCCCGTGCGCCCTTGGATAGGGGTGCGCGTACGTGCGGATGCGGGACACCACTGCTCTCGTTCCACCCTTCCTTGTTTAGGGGAAGACGAAATCCAAAGTGCGAGAGGAGTGTTGTCTATGTTAGCACGTTGGAATGTGCCTCGGTTGCCTTGAGTGGATTTTGTATCCAAAATGGGAACTAAGGGTTTTCATGTCGTTATCCCTTATTTCGGGATAACAGATATGGGAATGCATTACCTTTCCATTCTCATTCTCCCTTTATCTTTCGGGGAAAATAGAGAAGTGCAAGAAAAGATATTGCACGCCCCCACTTATGGATTTATTAAAATAGCCTTATGGCTCAATCAGATCACTATGGGAGCTATGGGTTTCCCGCATCAAGTTATCCCTTGTTTAGGGGATACCAGGATATGGGAATACATCACCCCTCCATTCCGTGATCTCCCTTTTTAGGGAGAAACGAAAAGTGCAAAGAGGAATGTTGCGAGGCCCCACCGATCTCGAAAGTTTTAGAGTCGCCACCTTTATTTTAAGGCAAAAATAAAGGAAAACCGTAAAAAAACCCGAGATTTTAGAAAAGCGGGTTCGGGGGCTAAGTTACGAGTTGGGAAGGTGCTAGGCACCCAACTCGCCCTTTCGTCTCAAAGCGTTTTTGGTCAAGTATGCTCATTGTTATATTAATCTAGCAAATAAATAAGGTCTTATTTTGATAAGGAAAATTAAACGTATACATTCGTGGCTACATTATTTACGGACTCGCGCCGTCTCCTTCCAATAATTACAAACACATTTAAGAATATTTGGCCATTATAATGGCTCTTTTACATAATTTTCCTAATCTAATCCGGCAACGGCTTATATTGGCTACATTGTGCGGATTTAAAATACAACTTTTTTGAAAGTAAATAAAAGAAAGAAAATACAAAATAAAATAAAATACGCTCTTAAAGGTATTACCTTTTAGAGCGGTGGTGTGCTCGCTCTGTCCTCCTCGGGAGAGGGAGTCTTTTTTTTTGTTTTAAATTGAATTAAACCGAATTGAACCGATTTGAACCGATTGTGCTTGATTTGATTGATGTTTTGAGGCTTGGGCTGGTCAACTCGGGCAGAGTGACAGCTTTATTTGGGTAGGTTTTGGCCTTTTCAGTTGGGCAGAACCTAGACTTAAGTTTTGACTTTTTTAGCTCGTTACTCGGGCAGAGTAACGGCTTATTTTGGGATTTTTGGACTGGGGTTTTAAGGTGGATACCTAACAACTAGGCTAGGGATCACTTATAACCTATGGGTGTTTGATTTGGCAGAGTTTGGATGGGGTTTGGAGATTTTAGGGGCTTCCACTCACCTATCTCGCACCTCTCGTACTAAGTGTATCGGAGAAAATGAGGCAGAGCTTCGCTGCGATCTAAAAATCGCGGATGAATTGTGTCTTCGAAATGAGAGACCGAGGCCTCTATTTATACTTGAGGAGTAGGACACAGCTGGAATTCTTTGATTTCTTCTCCCGCATCAACAGCTTGTACCGTGCGCATAAGGAGTTGTACTAATTCTTTGTGAGAGAGGTGAATATGAGGCATGCTTGGTGCGGCCAAGCCATGCTTGGTACGGCACCAAGCAATCCTTAGGTGGCACCAATAGCTTTTTGCAGTTTCAAATTTCGACATTTTCCCCCCCTGCAGTTCACTGTTTCGCGCATCCTGCTTTTCCTTTCGCATTTTTGACTTCTGCAACTTGACATTTGTTAAGTTTTAACAGTTCTTGATATTTTATGTCAGTTACATACCAGGGGTACGAAATTGGGGTGTCTACACCAACATTTCTTTCACCGGTGAAAATGTCATCCTTGATCTGTAATTCTATCTCTCTTCAAGGTCTTCAAATTGGGGCCACCAAGAAGGAACTGGGTAAATGGAGTCATCCCAGAGCAGAGCTCTACATCAATGATGCCGTCGTCGGCAACGAAGAGACCATTTTTCTGAAAAAAGTTTGGCCTTCTTCTAAGCGCTAATTCGTAATAGAGGAGGACATAAATGAAAAAAAGATTTGAAATCGGGTAAGAGCAGCTTCATCAATCACTTCTCTATCCTCGGTAATAGTGTTATCTTGCAAGGAGGATGAAAAGTGCGATATGAGGAGAGTTTACCTAGGACTTTTGTTCTCATCTTGAGATTGATTGCTTAGACCCAGTAATGAATTAATTCAAGAAAGCTGGAAAAGGGAAATCCTCATGTATTTCGTCTCTGTGCAAGGAGCAAGGGTGAAAATTTCCGACATAACATCAAAAGTTAGTTCGTCCATTTTACTTAATGTAGATAGATTCAAAAAGAAAAAAGTGGACCTCGAGTGACATAGATGTCAACCTAGACAAGTTGATTATGAGAGAGGAGAGATCTTTTAACCACAAGGAAGGCCATGATATTTTGTACTGGGATTTAAGGGGTTGTATCCTGTATTAGAGGAATGGTACTTTGGAAGTAACAGCTTTAAAACAGAAATGGGTGCTACCTTCTGTAGTTTCTGGCGCGGCGCCTAAATCTGTAGGGCGATGCCCCGTCTTGACAGTCTTGTTTTACCCTTTGAAAAGTTACACTTTCCCCCCGTTGTTTATTGTTCGTTTCCTTCCTTTTTGATTCTTCTTTTGACACTTTGGTCCTTCTGAAACTTAACATAAATTTAGCATTTGTTAGTCCATTTATAATTTATAAATTGTACTTTTAAGATATTTATAAATTAGGGATACGAATTTGAGATGTCTAAACAATGGTTTCACCAATTCGTATATATTTGTCATAATGATCAACAGGTGTGTCATATGCCAACTGACGAATAGCAGCAATGTATTTTTGCAAGGGGGGAAGTCTCTTTCTACTGGTTGCGTCAACCCTCATCTGAAAATATTCTGTATGATTTGAAAGGGCTTCTACAATTCGAAGGAATAACTTCTTACTCATTCAATACCATCTTCTGAAAATTTGATATTTGTAAATTGGCTCATTAGAGAAATAGACGTTGAAAATCTTTCATGTCCAGCTTCATGTTCTCGATTTTTGTACTTTCGACAACGTTTAGGACAGTGGGAGGCTTCTGCTTCTTCTTTCTTCATTTTCATTTCCATAATCATCATCATCATTTTTTCACTTGAATCATTAGTAAATTCATCGTGCACGAATTGTAGAAGCGCATTTTTTTAAGGAGTGATTGGGGTCTTGAGACATTTTTTAGTGTGAAGATTGGTGTATCTGTAGGTATATGTATAAGAGGTTGTGGTCGGAGAAAATATAGAGTCTCAACTCTCAAAACTCTTATATATAGACCTCTTATAACGGATAGTTTTTGTAACAACTAGTTTTTGCAACGGCTAGTATTTGTAATGACTAGTTTCCTTCACACAATTAAAAATTACATAACTTAAAATATTACACATGGGTTACATGAAGAAAAAAATACATTAATTAAAATATTGCATAAACTTATAATACAACAATTAGAAACTTCATAAATTAAAATTACAAAACATAAACTAGGGAATATTATATTTGACCTTGATCGAGTCACAAATGTGTTGATGCATTTGCAGTTGCTCATTCGTCATGCCACTAGTATCCTTAAAGAGGATTTCAAAATTCAACGTAGTTGTCACTCCCTCGAGTGCTATAACCTTTCTTTATTTAATTTCACGATGCTTATCTCATAATCGACACTTTCGACTTCATTTTTCTCGGCGATTTTTGCTTTCTCTTTCCTCTTTGCCGCCTTTTGACCAATTGTGCAGACTTCGACTTCATTGTCTTCGATGTTGATGCTCGTATTTGCATCGAATGATGAAGTGAATGTCCCTGATTAAGATATCTTTGTTGTTTTAGATGAATGTTCACTTGATTTCCTACCTTCCACTTTGGCTAATCTTTCACCATTAGTCACACATGCTCGTATTTGAAATGTTTTTTACTTACCGAGTGATAAAGACCACGTACAGTTTCATTCACTTGGTCGTCGGACCACCCACTACGATGTTGATCTCTAATTTGAATAAAAAAAATTAGTTAAATTGATTAATCATTAGAGTAATTGTGTACCAATGCGACTTCAAGACGTTCAACTTCCTTTGAATTCCCGTCTTTCGGTTGTTGTTGTTGTACTCAATGATTCGTTTCTAAAACTCCTTATCATGTTGAGAGTTCTCCTTCACGCTATCTGTTGAAATAACGAGTCAAACACTTACAATCATTTTATCCTCTTCAATATTCAACATTGTTTTCTGCATGTCTTTTGTTTTATTGTTCGCTTCATCATCAAGAAAAATATTTTCCAACCCTTCTTGAGTAGAAAATGGTGAAATTACAGACTCACCGACACTATCCCTTCTTGTATCAACCGGTGTTGTTGGATTTCCAATACCCATAGTCGGTTTATAAAAACCGGATGTATATTGATTTGTCATATCCGGATTAAAATATTCATGTTGCGAATATATGAGAAATTGAGAATACGAATGATATAAAAAATTTGGAACATTTGAAATACCTTGAAAATTTGGATAACTAAAATTTGGATGAACTTGAAAATTTGGTGGAGCTTGAATATCTGATGGAGATTGAAAATGCAGCGAAGCTAAAAAATTTGTTGAAACTTGAAAATTCGGCAGAGTTGGAAAATTTGGCGGACCTTCAAAATCTGGAATAGTTTCGGCATTCCCAGAATCTCCAACATTAGAAGAGTTCAATAAATTTGTAAAAAAATTGTAATCCATAACAAAAGAAATGAAAAAAAGAATTTGTGTAGTTAGAAATAGTTTAAGTTTGAAAGAATGTAATGTTTTTTTTTTCAAGCCTATTTATAGGAGAATTTATATGATAAATTTGAAAAAAAAATTAAAACAAAAAACAAAAAAAGGGTCATAAAAAACAGTAAAAATAAAACAGCACTTGTGTACAAACAAAAATAAAATAAATTTTGGAAGTCTTCATTTAGCAACATGCGTTCACTTGAGATCACTTTGGACCGGTTGATAACCATCAACCTTTTGAAGAAATTCTCGACTGATGTGGCCTCATCCAATGGAATCAACCTTTTGCTAAAAGGTTGATAAGAAATATCAACATTTTCCCCACAAGACATTGGAGCTGCTCTCATATTTTATAATTTTATAATAATGAAGTCAAAAAATAAAAATATGATAAGGAAAAAAATGATGGCTCTAATAAAAAAAGTGAAACCCATGAATAGAAATACAAACAGAAACGCTAAATACAACACCTATGAAATGCTATATAGCACTTTTGAAATACATTTGAGCAAAATACGTACCCTTTCATATGTTTTCCAATTTTAATTATTTTTTAAATTTTTTTTATTGTTTTTTTAAATTTAAACATCATTCAAATTAATTTGAACATAATTCATTACTGTAATTTTAACTTTACGGTAATTTTAATTTCTAATTGTTCGGCAAATAAGGTGTTGAATTGTAGATATGGATGATGATAACGATGTTACATTTACCACTAATGCACACTTTACGATAATTTTAACTTCCAATTGTTCGATTTTTATATTCAAATGTTCAATTTTTATCTGTTTATTTATTTATTTTAATCTAAAGTGTTTAAATGAAAAAAAAAATCACAAAACGCTTAGGGACTGGGTTTCGGTAGTCCCTAAAAGATAGATTGGGCTTGAGACTGGTTGGGTGGCAGTTGGGCTGGGGTTGTGGGCTTAGGGACTGCTGGGTTGGCAGTCACTAAGGGAGTGTGGGATTGGGACTGGGTTTGGGCTAGGTGTGAAGGCGGGTTGGTTAGAGGGACTGCCCAGCAAGCAGATGCTAGGCTAGCATTTGGGCTGGGGGATGGAGTTCTGAGCAGTCTCTTGGGTGGGCAGGACGGTTGGACATGTGGTTGGGCAGGTGAGTCGTGGTGTGCAACATGGCGGCTGCCGGCGACGGTCTTCAATTTTTTTTCAAATGTTTTTTTTTTGTTTTAATTTTTTTGTTTATATATATGTGACCAAGGGAAATACAATAATTTTACAACCAAAAGTGTTCTATTAAGTATTTTTTGGGTGTTGTATTAAGTGTGCCCTAAGTGTATATAGGGTGGGACTATTCATGCCCTAAAGTTTGTTCTCCAAACCTCTCATTTTTGGTATTGATGTGTTATACCTTGTGCTATAAATTGAAAGAAATAAGGTGCAGGGAGAAAATTTTGGGGGTGTGGATAGCCTGAGCGCACATATATATCTACTTCTCGAGCTTTACTTCTTTATGGTTCTACCTGGGGATTTAAAAAAAGAAAAAAAAAGGAGGGAAGTACTACGAGCGTTGAGCAAAGCGATGAAGTTTTGAATTACACTGATTTGTTCCTACAAACTAACATTCGTTAATCATCGACACCATTGGACATCAACTCTTTTCTATTGCTCGGAAATCTTCAATTGCTATTGCTCAGGGTTTAGAGGTGCGTACCTTCATCTATATGTTTCAAAAACACTTCCCTAGTTGGGGTGACAAAATAGATGTTATGGATAATCATGGATTAGTTTATTATCCATGGATAGCCATGGATAACCATGATTATCCATAACACTCATTTTGCCACTCATACTCCATAGTATATCTTAGTGCTTATCACTGGCTTGACATAATGCCTGAATGAATGCTCATAATAAGCCAGTTGACATGATAGGATCTGTATAGGATCCAAATGCATATTACAATATGATCCTCACAATTTACTAGGACTGACAATTACAATCCGAAACCCGATAACCGACCCAACCCAACATGAAAATTACCCAACTCAACCTAATACATTGATTTTTTTGGATCGAAATGGTTACCCGTTTCGACCTAAAACATTAACGATCGGGTTAAAGAGTGTCAAACCATTATTCAATTTTGACCTGATAGTTTTACTCTTTAAGCGTATGATTTTTTGGGAAAAACCGCCACTTGTTATAACCCGATACATTTGACATGTTTGATATTCTAGTTCTATCCGGTTTGGACCCGTTACAGTCCCAACCTAACCTAACTCACCTAATTGTCATGCCTACAATTTACCAATAAATAAATAAATATATGAACCTTGCTAAAGGTTTATAGTAAAAGAGTTATTAGTAATCATTCAGATTCTTATCACTTTTTGAAAGATGACAACTTCATGAATTAGGATTTCCCCAATCACTTAAGAATGGTAGAAAGAAATAGTACTCCTTCCGTCACAAAAAAAAAAAAAAAAGTCCCACTTTGACCTTTTTTGTTGATAAAACTTTGACCAAAGATCTATGCCCTGTGGAATTATAAAAATTATTATTGATAGTATTCTTAATATTGTATCAATGTTTGAAATTTCATTACCTAAGACATACTATATGTATGTTAAATAGTAATTTGATATTTTCCTATATTGACTTTCCAATAAAAAAAATGATCCTATATTTTTTTAGGACGGAGAAAGTTTTTTTTTTTTTTTTAATGTACAAACAATGTTTTGTTCAAAAAGATTATCAGGATTTATTCAAGCGTTATATAGACTTTGACATATTATTGATTTATTGGTTTCTTTGTCTAGAAACGTGAAATTGGACAAAAAAAATGATATTGAACTATCAAATAATTACGAAAATGACCAACCTCAAATGGAGTCACAATAACAAGAGCTTCAAGAACACATGCCCCAAACCCAGAAAACAACCTCTCATAATAACTAATCTGTCAAGTCTTTAGAAGGAGTTATAATTACTAATTTGCCAAGACTTCAGAAAGAGCAGGTACTTGGTCCATGAAAATGTAACATATATAATAAATACCAGGTACTTCAATTGGTCCAAACAGATCTGATTCAAAAATTTCAAAATCACTGACAATTTATAAAATTAAAACTGCAAACCTAAGCAGTAAGAAGGACGGTGCCACCAGCGTCCTTAATCTTCTTATCTGTAGTCATTGACACGAGCTTGGCCTTCACAATGATTGGCTGAGAGCTGGGCAACACGTCCTTTCTAAGAACCTTGTAGTACCCAAACTGAGTAACGTCAACCACCAAAGTCTTATCGGCAGTAGCCTTGTCCTTGACGTCTTGAGGCAGGAGAGACCAGAGCTTGTCGACCATCAGTGGTAGTGCATGCCTCCGGGATGCTTCCTGTGCTTGCCAATACGACTGTGGCCGACGCTGACGTGGCCTCTTTTCTTCATGTTCTTCTTCAAATGGGTTGTCATTATCGATGGATCTTGAAACGTGTCGTCATTGTCGATGGATCCCTCTCTCTCAAACAAACTCGCTCTTCCAAAGCTGTACAGATTGGGGATAATGGATGGGGAATGAAGACAATGGTGGAAGAAGATGGAGTGGGTGGACCCACAAAGACTCCTCTTCCCGAAGGAAGAGACGGAGACAAAGAGACAAATCCAGTTCAAGACCATTTTTCCCTTCATTTAACACACAAGTTGGGGTACATTGGAGTTTTCTAAGCAAAACTTGACGACAAATATAACGTTAATGAGGAGAGGGAGAATCTAATAACAAAATATTATATGTAGGACCAAACAAAAAATTATGGATAAGTCAAAGGACCAAATAATTAATTAAATCTTCATAAAAAGTGCAAAAAATCTGTGACCTATATCTTTCCAAGCTATTAGTTATCAGAGATAGTGACTATAGTTATGTGTTTTTGATCTCTTGTTAGCAAAGTCCTTATTAGTAGCAAGGAAAATGCTAAGGCTACTTGTTAAAATACCGATTCTATCTTTTAAAGCAGCTTTCCGACTTAAGAGTATTTGACTCAAGCAGTGCTACATCAACAACAAATATGGACATAATTCGTCAACATGCTTTAGGGTGTTGTACACTCATCAACAGTATAACACGTTAAAGGAATGGTGTTGGTGAACTCCGTTGATGTGTTGTTGATGTATCACTAGTAATGCCCCCGTGCGATTCACATATTTATCGATATAAATAAAATAACTAAATACTTTAATGGTAAAAAATAAGATAATAATTGTAATTTCAACAAATAATTATAAGGCACATATAAAAAAGTAAAATTATAAGTAGAGAATCATATAAATAAATAAAAATAATAATTTTTTGAAATACTTCTATAAATATTACAATTGTCGTTGAACATACATGATTAATACTACTATCACATAACAAAATTCAAACCCTTAAAATTAGTAATTCTAGACAAAATGGCATTCAAATAACCTTGACTAAAACATGTTTTTTCAATAAACGTCCTGCAAAAGACAAAGATTGACCATGACTTTTGTCTTTCACTATTTGTTAAATCAATACATTTGGGGTTGTAATTGATGTAAATCGGGGCAAATGATGTTTTCGAATAATCTGCAGTGATATATTTACTGTAAATAAAAATGTATTATTTGAAAATATATCCAAATAAATGGAAATTTGTTTTATTACTAAAAGTATGATACCATTTGTAATGCTGCATTTGTCTCAAAATTATTGTCATGTTTTCTTTGTTCGTCTCTTCCAAAATAATTTTCTTGTTCAAAATTTTTCTTTTTAGAACAATACTTCACCACTTTACCCTTTCATAGTATTTGAGCTTTAAAAGAAACTACACATCAAACCAATAATAATAATCAAGTCAATTGTTTTTCATTAATCCGTGTGTCGATCAAACATGACAATAATTTTGGGATGAAGAGAGTAACAAACAAATGGAGAATTGTTCTTGGAGACTTCATGAAACCTTCAACACTACACTGTTGAAAACCAACGTTTTCTGTAAATAATTAGATCAATTAAACCATTTGAAAACAAAAACCTCATATTAGTCTAACATGTTATTTAACCGGTCCAATTATTTAGAATAATAAAAAATACAGAAAATTGCGGGCCGGTTTCCTTTCATAAGTTTTTAACTGCTTAAGTCTCGTATGTTTTTTCTAAAAGGAAAAAAACACTTTTTGGGATAAAAAGACGACTTTGGCATTAATGAATTGGACACACGCTAAAAAAAATTTGTGTATCGCGATGCACCAATTTGTCCATTGTGATACATCAATTTGTGCATACTTACGAAAATCGATCAATATATATTTAATACTTAATTCATACCTTAATTACAATATCAAGTAAAATAAGGACACTTTAACTACATATTTACCGAAATCAATCAATTTATCTATTATCAATCTATTCGATTCCTACCTTAATTACAATATCAAGCAAATAAGGAAACTTTGACTATATATTTATGAAAATTAATTAATCAATCTATAAATGAGTCATATGTTAATTACAAAATAAATGAAAATAAGGAAACTTTGACTACAAATATAATTACTCGTTTACAAATGACTACCTTAATTGGATTCGATTTTGTACATCGCATATCAAAATCGATGATGTAGAAAATCCCTAGCAAAATTGGCATCACAATGCATGAATTGAATTCAACTTGTGCATCAGGATGCAAAATTGATGCATGAAATGATATTTTTGAACGCGCATGTTCGATTCATTAAGGGTATTTGTGGGTTCCCGGTATGTGTGCTCCCGCGCCCCGCGCGCCCTTGGATAGGGGTGCGCGTACGTGCGGATGCGGTGACATCCACTGCTCTCGTTCCACCCTCCCTTTTTTAGGGGAGGACGAAATCAAAAGTGCGAGAGGAGTGTCATTTTAATAGCGTTGGAATGCGCCTCGGTTGCCTTTAGTGGATTTTGATCCAATATGGGAGCTTTGGGTTTTCTATGTCAAGTTATCCTTTGTTTAGGGGATACCAGGATATAGGAATGCATCACCCTTCTATTCTCATTCTCCCTTTTTTAGGGAAAAACGTGAAAGTGCAAGGAAGGAATGTTGCAGCGCCCCCACTATGGATTTTATGAAAATAGCCTTATGGCCTATCTCGGATCACTATGGGTGCTTTGGGTTTTCTACGTCAAGTTATCCCTTGTTTAGGAGATACCAGGACATAGGAATACATCACTTTTCCATTCACATTCTCCCTTTTTTAGGGGAGAACGTGAAAGTGCAAAGAAAGATGTTGCGAGACCCCACTGGATCCAAAATGTTTTTAGAGTCGCCATCTTTATTTTAAGGAATAAATAAAGCAAAACCAAAAAAAGAAAACCAGAGATAATGAAAACGGGTTCGGAGGCTAAGTTACGAGTTGGGAAGGTGCTAGGCACCCAACTCGCCCTTTCGGTCTCAAAACGGTTTTTGGCTAAAATATGTTTTTTGTTATATTTATTTAACAGATAAATAAAGCATTAACTGCCTACAAATACATCCATTACATCTATATTATTTACAGACTTGCAACCGTCTCTTTTACAAATAATCACAAATATACTTGAAAATATTTGGCCATAATAACGACTACATTTAGTATTATTTCCTAACTAAATCCGGGCAGCATAACTGCTTATATATTTACATTGGACCGGATTTGGAAATAATACTTTTATAAGTAAAGCCTTTAATGAATAAATAAAGCAAATAATTACAAATATATTTGAAAATATTTGGCCATAATAACGACTATATTTAGTACTATTTCCTAACTAAATCCGGGCAGCACAACTGCTTATATATCTACATTGGGCCGGATTGGAAATAATACTTGTACAAAATGAAAGACTTTAAAATGAAACTTACAGACAGCCTAGGATGTGCTCGCTCTGTCCTTCAGGGAGAGGGAGTCTTTTTTGTTGTTGTTGTGTGTTGTGTTGTTTGTGTTGTGTGTGTTGTTTGTGCTGTTTGTGTTGTGTGTGTTGTGTAGATGGAGTGTTGCGCTTTACCTAGAATGGGTAAAGGCGGTGAGGATTTGGGCGGCAGTAACCGCTTGTATTTGTTGATTTTGTTGTTGTTGTTGCCCACCGGGGAATTCGAGGCGTGCCACCAACCACCGCCAACTTGCTTGTATTTGTTGATTTTGTTACGGGATTACAGCGTGATCGCTTGTTTTTTATTGATTTTTTTGTCGAAATGGGTAGCGTAACATTATGGCCGAAAGATGTTGGTTACTTGTGAGTGTGTGTTTAAGTGTGTGCGTGTTTATGTATGTGTTGTGTGTGTGTGTGTGTGCGGGTTGTGTGCGTGGGAGGGGGCTGCTGAAATAATAATATATCTAGAAAAGAGGGATTATCCGGATATATCCATTTATTAATGTGTGGGTGAGTGGGGAGGGGCCGACAAGAGGGAGTATATGTGCGGGTGAGTGAGGGAATGAGGGAGAGGGGCCGCGTGAGTGAGGGAGTATCTATATGTGAGTGTGTGTGAGTGAGGGAGGGGGCCGTTGGGTTTTTGGGAGAGAGAGTTCGCTGGGAGTGAGGGATTGTGAGAGAGAGATCGCTGGAGTGAGTGAGGGCTGGAGAGTGAGGAGAGTAATTGTGAGGGAATGAGGGAGTATTTATAGGTAGGGAATGAATTGGGAAGCAAGAAAGTGGGGGGTGACCGGCTGCCCCTTTCTTTTTCTTTTTGCTTTTTTTTTGTTTTCTTTTTTTTTTGTTTTCTTTCTTTTTCTTGTTTTGGTTTTTCTTTTTGATTTCTCTTTTTGTTTTCTTTTGCTTTTTTTGTTTTTCTTCATTTTTTCGTTTCTTTTGTTTTTCTCTTTTTTTTCTTTTCTTTTGTTTTTTGTTTTATTTATCTTTTCGTACCTTTGTTCCTGAAACATACAAGAGATAATTAGTAGTCCATTTTACAATATTTAATTGACAATATAAAATAGTGGTACGAATTTGGGGTGAGTATTGTATTTTTTTCGCTCTCAAAAGTATTTTTTTCCAATTAAAAAAATCATGATGGACTGAAGCGATTGAATTTTTTTATAAGGAACCGGCTCAAATTTTTCACCCTAAAAATTACACTAAAGTAATTTAATGATTGACCAATGAAAATAACAAAAATACTAAGAATCACTACCGTTTAGGATGATAACAAATACAGAAGACTTGGGAGTGGGTTTGGCCATGAATTGGGTCAATGTTATTAATTGGTCCTCTCAGTCCAGCTATCACAAAGTAAAACGACATTGTTTTGTTGTAGGTATAAATAATAGTGTGAACACATAAACCCTAGCTCTTGTTCCAGTCTTTCATTCTCCCTAGTTTCGGCGATCTCCCTCTATTCTATTCATCGATCATTCTCTCTCTCAGAATCCAAAAACAGTAAACAGTTAAACCCTTCTTAGTGATTGAGATATCGAAGCAAGAAGAAGAAGAGATGAATTAAATTAGAGATGAAAGTGGGTGCTAAGAAGTATAGCAGATCTGAGGCAGCGATTGAATCATGAGAACTGGAATCGCTAAAAAAATCCACAATTCACTTTGGTTGATAGGTTCATGGAGGTGTAAATATTTTGAAATTTGTTCCAAGTCATTATTATCCCTGAGTTTTATACATTTAAAGTTTTTTTATTTGAATTTTTGTTTTTATTTCTCCATAAATTCTCAAATTTAAAATTTTTAGCATGTAGTAGTCTCAATTCAATTAAATCAAATTTTAGTTGATAATACAAATCAATTTTTGATTTCATATAGAACGATTGACTCTCATTACAAGTTTATCAAAGGCTTGATGTTAAATCATCTATATGGAAGCAAAAAACTTGAATGAACAAAAGGTAATATTTATTGCAAACACATCCAAATAGTTTTAATTATTTGCAAATGTAAGTTTATATAAATGTTTTTTGTACTCGTATGCTCCTAATTTGTTTAAATGTTATTGGTGTTAAATAATATGTTTGATTCATATGTTTAAATTGCAAATTCTTTAAGTTTAAAGTGATTCCAATATGCTTTTATATATGTGAGTATATGTATATGTATATATATATATGTATGTATATATGTATCTATTCAAACATCATACTAATGTCACATAATGATGCAGTGGTAGCTTCCAATTGACAAGTTTCTATGATTCTTCTTGATCAAATTTTCTCTTCCTCTACTTCAGATACTACAAAATGGTGATGGCATCAATGACTCAATCATACTAAACCAAGAAGTAGCAGCCAACTAGTTATAAGCTTTTTATACACTACTCTTTAGTGGGAGTTCTTATAGGCGACAACAAATTCAAAATATGTTGTTAATGACGCAGAGAATACCACTATTGGATTTGCTCTGGGCGTGGAATGTTTGTGGGCTCATTGTGTCACACTTTGGTCATGTTGGACGATACTATTGAAGGACTTCTCTCATTTATATTGTTTGCAATATTCGGTTTAAGTAATATCCAATGCAACTATCAATATAAATGCAATAAAAAACAAGATGCTTGGGTTCCAAATATCTAAATACATTTACAGATTTAATTACATCATTTCATATTTCAATGACTTGCTCATTTCAATGAACCGGTTAAAAAAACTATATTTTGTGATGATCATAATTACATTAAAAGTTCCAATGCAAAATTATCTGGAAATTTCATACTCCATAATATATGTCGTTTTAGGAGAGTTTTTTTTGTTCCAAAATAGATGTCATTTTGTAATTTTCAATGAACTTTTTCCCTTTTTTTCCAATTCTACCCATAGTTATTGACTCCGTATTTTGTGTTTGACTCATTGGGCAAGAGTATCAAAAGATACCTCATTAATGTTTGGAGTAAAGTAAATAAGAGCATTTTAGTTTTTTCAATATGTTTCCTTGATCTGTGTGAAAAACTCCAAAACGACATATATTTTAGAACGGAGGGAATATTACATTTACAGATTTAATTACAACATTTCATATTTCAATGAATTTCTCATTTCAATGAACCAGTTAAAAAACTAAATTTTGTGATGATCATAATTACATTAAAAATTCAAATGCAAAACTATCTGGAAATTTCATATCATATGCAAATATGAAAAGTTTTTGAATCAATTTATCCACTTAATGATTACAAATAACGAGATAGAAATGACTTTTCAACTAAGATTCCGTTTGTTTCACGGAAAATGACTTTCGGAAAATGTTTTTCTCATTTTATGGTGTTTGGTAACCTTAGGAAAATGCAGTCAACGTAAAAGGTTTTTCGAGTCAACGGAAAATGAAAACTTCTTTTCCGGAAAATGACTTACGGATTCATTTTCCGTAAGTCATTTTCCAAATGTTCGGGCACCCTCCGCCCCCTTTCACAATTGCACATATTTTCTTACACACACAATATTTCACTCAATAAATAAATTGTTTAGTAACATAAATAAAGTTTGTGCATACTATTTAAAAATTACAATTTTAATAAATGCTTACTACGTTATAAAATTAGTGTCACCTATATTATTTAGGGACATCCTAACCAATGTCAATTTTCTATTTTAAAATGTTTTTTTTCATATCAATTATCAAAAAATTTATTTGTAATTGTGAGATTGAAAAAAGATAGACATTGATTTGACACCACTAATGATAAATTGAGGGTTACTAAAGAAAAATTATTTAAAGTTCAACACTATTTTATATTCAATATGTGTATTAATATTAGAATATTTTTTTTTGTATTTATTCATATATAGTTTTCCGTAACATTTTCTAGGGATATCCTAAACATTGTCTATTTTCTATTTTAAAATGTTTTTTTATTCATATCAATTATAAAAAAAAAATATTTGTAATTGTGAGATTAAAAAAAGATGGGACCTTATTAAAAAAAGATGGGGCCTTATTAAAAAAAGATGATCCTTATTGATTTTCTAGGGACATCCTAAACATTGTTTATTTTATATTTTTATTTTTGTATTTATTCATATATTGTTTTCCGTGTGTTTGCCAAACACCCGTAAATGTTTTCTGACATATTTTCAAAAGATTTACCAAACACCTGAAAATGAAATCTTTTGATTTTACGGAAATCATTTTCCAGAAATCATTTTCTGGAAATGATTTTCCGTGAAACAAACGGAGCCTAAATAGATGTTTTTCAAAATCTGAAAATTACATTTTGATGGGAACTTTCCAGATTTGACTCTTCTCTTATATATATATATATATATATATATATATATATATATATATATATATATATATATATATATATATATATATATATATAAAGTTTGTGCATATTATTTATAAATTATAATTTTAATAAATGCTTACTACGTTCTAAAATTAATGTCACTTATATTATTTATAGACATCCTAACCATTGTCAATCTTCTATTTTAAAACGTTTTTTTTCATATCAATTATCAAAAAAATTATTTGTAATTGTGAGATTGAAAAAAGATAAATATTGATTTGACACCACTAATGATAAATTGAGGGTTACTAAAGAAAAATTACTTAAAGTTCAACACTATTTTATTCAATATGTGCATTAATACTAGAATATATTTTATTTGTATTTATTCATATATAGTTTTCCGCAACATTTTATAGGGACATCCTAAACAATGTCTATTTTCTATTTTAAAAGGTTTTTTTTTTCATATCAATTATCAAAAAAATTATTTGTAATTGTGAGATTAAAAAAAGATGGACCTAATTAAAAAAAGATGGTCCTTATTGATTTTCTAGGGACATCCTAAACATTGTTTATTTTCTATTTTTATTATTTTATTTGTTCATATATTGTTTTTCGTAAATTTTCTGTGTGTTTGCCAAACACTCATAAATGTTTTCTGATATATTTTCAAAAGATTTACCAAACACCTGAAAATGAAATCTTTTGATTTTCCAAAAATCATTTTCCAGAAATCATTTTCTAAAAATGATTTTTCGGGAGACAAACGGAACCTAAGTTGCGAAACAAAGTCATTTGCCAATGGAGTAGTCTTTTGATCTTCCTAGAAGCTGAACCATTATTTAAATCTCTTCAACTGTCCAACCCTCTCAAATTCCTCACTCTCTCTCTCTCTCTTCCTCCCTCCATTCGACCCTTCTCATCACTCCCTACAAACAAAAACCCATACAACAACAAAGTCTTTCTTTCTCTGGGAAGCAAGACAAGGGAAGATCGAAGCACACAAGTTCAAAGGCCTAAACTAAGCCTCTATTATCAAACCATTATAAATCTCATCTTTTAAAGGTATAAAATTCATAGTGTAATTCTTATATTTTCCATTCAGATCTTTATATTTATATTTTTCTGTTCATGTTAGTCTTAGAATGTAGATATTTAGATGTTTAGTTATTATTATTAAAATGTAGTTCTTCTAAAATTAGTATAGTTGTATATATATTTTATTATTATATTTTATTTAAGTTGAATAGATCATTTGTGTTTACGGTTAAAGTATGTAGATTTGAGTTTATTGTATGAAATTCTTGTTCTTATGTTCATATTTATGGTCTTGTTAATGTTTTGTTATGAGACTCCAGATCTTCTGTACCACTTGTGTATATAACTTTTGTCCACTATGCTTTATTTGTAATTTTATTATCTTGAAATTTCATTTACTAGTTTATGTCTTCTATTTTTATAATGTCTAGATAAATTGCATTTTTAGCTTAAGATGTTTAGTTTAAATTTGTTTTGCTTGTTAACATTTTATTTTATGGGAAAAAATTACCATAAACTCCTATTAAAAAATTCCCATGTCCTAAAGGTCTAAAAAAATTGCCATCTAAAAAGTCCCAATGTTAGACTTTTAATACAAAACAATCCAAAAGTTAACGATTCTACTAACGTCGTTAGAATAAATTTTTTTTATTTCGAATGAAATCTTATTTTCTTTTCAATAATGATAATGGTAGTAAGATTGTATTGTATATAATAATGTTAGTTAATGGTAATAATATTAATAATAATATAGTGTAATTATTATTATTAATAATTTAATCTCTATATGGTCCTAAATTATTGTCCTAGTTGGTTTTTGAATCAAATTTGATATTTTTCAAATTGAAAATGTAACATGTATTTTTTGAGTTCATAGAACACATAATTTTTAGGAGAATAATTTAGGAAATACATGAGTATTTATGTCTATTATTATTAGTGAAAAATAATACAAACAGTCTTTTAAAAATTCATGTTGAAAAGAAAAAAAGTCTATTCATAAAATCTAATTTAAGTCTTTTCATTTAAAAATTCGAAAAAATTAAAAAAATACCTTTATGAAGTTATAGAAATAATTGTAGTAGTAGTTGTCATATTAATAATAATAATAAAAAAGTATTAATGCTATTGCTATTATTGTTATTGTTATTATTATTATTATTATTGTTATGTAAAATATAATTTTTTTTCACCATTACCTTCACTGGGGGAAAAAATCCAAACATTTATTTTAACAACGTTTGCATAGTCATTAGTTTTTGAACTGTTTGATATTAAAAGTCTAATTTTGAGACTTTTTAGATAAAAGAATTATTTTAAATTTTTTTTGGTTATGACATTTTTTAGTAAGACTTTTTTGTATTTTACCCTATTTTATATTTGTTAACTTTTAACTTAGTTTCGTCGACTATAATTGACCCATGTTGACTAGAGTTGACCTATGATGACTTTGCACCTTTTGGTATTTTTACGGGTTTAATTGTTTGACTTTTCTTTTAATGTGAATATTAGTACTATTTTCTTTCTATAGTTTGAGCTTCGACCGTCCATTTCATTTTGATCAAACATTATGAGTCAAGCATGTTAGCAACCATTTAGACCAAAACAGCGATTCGGGTGCATAACATTTTCCTAAATTGTAACTTAGCTCCCAAATCTTATATCTAAGTTCTTCTCTGTTTCCTTTATAAACGAAGATGACGACTCTTTTATACCTACATATTTGAGAATCCCCTCGAGACCAAGCCTTTTCCATGCCCTCAAGTTTTGAAACCATCTCGTTTTCACACGAGGGGGGTCGAAATGGGGTTTTCGTACCCTCCTTCTCAAAATTGTTGGATTGCTTTCTTTTTTTGTCTGTCTCTAAAAAATGTCTTGTTTAAAAGTTTTCTTTTTATTATAACACTTTTATCATTTTATCATTGGTTTTTCTTTGTACTTTAATTATGAGACATATGCACTTGATCTTTAAAGGAAACTACACATTATATTAATATTAATAACAAAATCAATTATTTTTTCTTAATTCATGTGTTGGGTTAAACATAAAAATAGTTTTGGAACGCATGAATATGTACTGTATACCCATGGGCCAAGATAAGGAACTTTTAGTTTTTACATTAGAATATACTGTAGATGTTATTTGCTATCTTTGTTACTTTCACATGTTTATTTATTTATTTTGATTTCCTTTTTTTCCCTCTCTGTATGGCCAGTGATAAATGGAGCTAATAGCTTGTAGTTTGGATTCTGATATAATAAGCGACCTTCCTCGAGACGTAAGAGACAGCATCCTAACATGTTTGCCTCTACGAGATGCGGTGAGGACGAGCATTCTGTCAAAGAAATGGAGATATTGCTGGATCACCCTTCCTAAACTTGTTTTTGATGAAACTATGTGCCAAGTGTCAGTCGATAATGAGCTCCTTGCAAGATATAAACTCGTCTCAATCATCTATCAGGTCCTTCTTCTCCATCGTGGACCGTTGCTCGAGTTCAGCTTCTCTCATTCTGTCCTGGAGAGGTGTCCTGAGATTGACAATTTCATTATGTTCTTTTCAAAGAACAGTGTGGAAAAGTTCAAACTTAATATTTTGAAGAGGGAGAAGTATAAATTGCCTTCATCATTCTTCTCTTGTCGGAAGCTGACACATTTGAATCTCTCATCTTGTGTATTTAATCCTCCACCTGCTTTCGATGGATTTCATAGGTTGCTTAGCTTGAAGTTTGTGAATGTTGTACTGGCTGCCGATTTATTTGGAAGCTTTGTTTCCAGTTGTCCGCAACTTGAGAGGTTGACTCTGATCAACCCCTCGAGATTTCATTGCTTAGGAATAAGTGCGCCTAACCTAAAATACCTGCACTTGGAAGGATCTCGGGAGCAGATTGGTATTGTTGAATCTCAAGAGGATACACACCATAAAGTTGGCAAAAAATGCAGATTGGTCAAATTTTTCCATTGTCTCCCCGCTCTGAATAAACTGATTACAAATTATACCTTGCTCGAGGTAGTATTTTTGTTTGTGCTTTCATCACCTGTTTGTTTTAGTTTATTGTGTTTTAATTTCTTACTGCTGGTTTTTGCCATATTTAAGCACTTAGCTTCAGGTGGTGTGCCAAAGAATCTTCCAAATTCTATCAATCTTAACCTTCTTCAATTATCTGAAATATCCTTCGATTCCCTTGGCGAGGTGTCATGTCTTTTTTGCTTGATTTGCAGCTCCCCCAACATAGAAAGAATTGAAATCGAGGTGAATATAACAGGTCTTTTTATATCGTATTTTAAGATTTCATACTGATACTTTTGTTTTCTTTCACCTAGGCGTGCCGCCCGCGGAATGTTAGGCAAACTCCAGTTCTAAATTTTCTCAAGGCACTGGACTGCGGCCCTGATTTAATCTGGAAAGAACTACGAGAAGTTCGGCTAATTTCTATCTCTGGAATGGAGCCTGAGTTGAAGTTTATTAAGCTTCTATTAGCCAAGTCTCCTGTGCTAAAGACGATGCTTATTAAACCCAACTTAGTTTATGTTGCTTCCGAACTGCAACTGTTGAAAGAGTTGACGAGGTTTCAACGTTCTTCCCCAACGGTAGAGATCATCTACGAATAGGATGCCGCTAAATAGATTCTGTTATTGTCCCTACACCTCGCAGATGGTCCCTAAACCAAAGGCTTTCACTAGAGATGTAACTGCTACTCTATTTAGAAGTATAGTGCTCAATCCATATATTTAATAGCAAATGGTGCATGACTTACAATAAACCCCCAGCATGTGAGGTCATGCGTATTCCATGAAGGGAAAGTTTTTGCAATTTATCCCTGCATATTCAGACAAAATTGTGTCGGTATGTTGTTCCGACTATTGCAATTTAAAAAAAGGTTTAAATCACAAATTGGTCACTCTACTTTGCTGCTTTTTGCAATATGATTACTCTATAATTTTTTTTTTCTATTTCATCATTGTACTTCACCACAAATAACAAATTGGTCACTCTGCCTCCTTTCCGTTAGTTATCTTGGATGGAAATGATGAAAAATACATAAATGCCCTTTATTTTGTTTGCATGTACATATTGAAACCAAGTAAAGTTAGTCAACCATATTTGATCTCAAATTGTGGAATCCCTTGACAATCATATCGTGAATCTTCACCCATGCTATCCCAATTCTTGACTCTATTTTTCTTTATCAACTCCAATAAAGATCAACTTGAATTAGCGATAGTCTAAAACCCTAGTGACGGAATGCAAAATGAACAAAAGAAGGGGGGGCTAAAACCCTAATGTAATGGAGTACTTAATTCATCAAATTGAAAAGACCCTAATTTCACTCGCTGAACTAAGCTAAAACCCTAACCCTAGAAGATACTAAAAATTCATCGTCTCCACACACATATTCAAGAAATTAACGACATACATATTTATATATTGATAGCGATTCAGGCGGAAGTTCGTGAGGATCGTCTTCTCGCCTCGGCCGGTGGAGCGGAGAGCGAATAAAGACGCGAGCAAATTCAAGTGGCCTGAGCTATCGGTAGGTAATTTCCAACCCTAGCCGACGCCTCCCATTGATTGTTGTTGGTGTAAGAACCTCCCAAAGAACGATTCTGAGAAGTCACGGAGGCCGGAGAATGACCAACCATATCCGGTGGCGCCGGGCGAAGCTCCAAACCCGTCCAAAGTCGACCTAGGCGGCGAGCCGGAATCCACCGATGGCGGCGGCCACTACGATGGCAGAAGCCATGCTATCTTCTTTACCTCGTCAAGGCTATCATCGTCGGACCAGGAGCCTCTGCCGAGAATAAAAGGAGTGGGCGTAATTAAGTGTGCGGCACGACGGCTCGATCAAGGGCGGCAGAGATTGAAGAGTTAGTGGATGAGTTACGCATGACGGATCGGTGGAAAGCTAGAGGAGTGCCCTCGTGCGGCGATGATGGAAGGTTCGACCTAGCGGAGGAGCCACTCAATGGTCCGCAGCGTCGTACTTATGGCCGAGTTCACGAGTGAGTTGGAAACCCTTGCGATGATCTGGTACTTAAAGGGTATTTTCGGGTTAATGTAAAATTTTATAGCTTTCCATCCAATTTTTTGGATGGAGTGATTAACGTGTATTACTTGGTCTAGTACAATGATGAAATAGAAAAAAAAATTTTGTAGAGTTATCATATTGCAAAAAGTTGGAAAGTAGGGTGACCAATTTGTGATTTAAGCCTTTAAAAAAATTATCCAAAAACAAAAAGTAGTGGAACTACACGGTACCCCTGCTGGTTCATGAGAATTTCAACGGTGACATTCAGATCCCCGTCAGCTGCTCCAAGAGCAACTTCTACCCGTGTCTGAATCAATCCAGAATGCGCTCATCATGCATCTCTCTCATAAAGTTATTTAGAACATCAACATTGTAGTTATTCTTCCATAAAATTTTTAGATAAGTCACATTGTCACCTACACACTTTTCTCTTTTTAACTCATTTAAGAATATATATTCCCATTATATAACTTCTTAACATCTTCTTAATTGGGTCCCGCTACCACCTCATTTACTTTACACTTAAATCTTATTTTTATACTTCTTAACAAATAAATTTATTTAATGTTATTTAATATATTTAATATATTTCATATTAAATATTCCGTATAAATAAATTAATTTATAAATTAAGACATAAATTAATTTAAAAATAATAATTAAATTATAAATTATAAAATTTATAATTTAATTAATAAATTATCTATAAAACACATATTATACATAACTCGTAAAATAACAAAAATAGAAAATTACATAAAATCGTTAAAATTAAAAAAAACATTACACAAAATGAAAAAATTACATAAAACATAAATACTTAGAAATTATGTCAAAAAAATTCAGTAATTATAATTACATACAAACGTCAATAATTAAACTATATCACTAGTTGTGGAGAAAATAAATAAGGTTGAGGTGATTTATTTATGAGGAAGAAGGAAGAAAAGAAAAATAAAAAAAAAGTTTTTTTAAAAATGCAATTGTTGAATACCAAAATTCAAATGGTTGGATTAATTTTTTTTTTCTTTCAAAAAATCAATTTTTCTTGCAATTGGCCGACACAGGGACCCATCATTCACGCCCTTCACGCGATTCTCCACCACGTGTGGTGCACGCGTCGAAGCTGAAGCGGCGGTGCACCACACGCCTCTTCATGCAGTTGGTCTTCTTCCTTTCATTTTTTATTCTTCATCAAGAATTTCCTACCCTCTCTCTCCTCTAAGAATACACCTAAGAATCTCTTCCATTGTGTATTCCTTATTCTTACCTAAGAAAAAATGCTAAGAATTGAAAAAAATTCACAATGGGGATGCTATAATGGTTTCAAGTATTTTAACACGTGATTGTGATAATACTATCATGATCCTCAAAAGAATATAGTGAATAGTTTATGTTGACATTAATTATTCATTAACTTTTTGTGCGTGAGAGAGAGATTTTAACAAACAAAGTGCTTTTAAGGACGCTCGATTGTGTCATTAAATCCAGTTTTATAGGACACATTATTTGATAGGACGCAAACTTAATCATCCTATCTAAAGGGGTAGCGAAAAGTTAATAGGACTCTTGTGGGCAACTTAATGAAGTATATGTGTTAGAACGCCTTTAATCGTCCCATAAAAGATGTCCTAATATCTCTTTAAAACAATGGTCTATTGCGTCCTAATATAATAGAGTGATAGGAAATGAAAAAACGTCCTAATATATCATGTTGATAGGACAAATTTTGTTGTCCTAATATAGCATCTTGATCGGACGAATTTTGTTGTCATAATATATCATCTTGATAGGACAAAGTTTATCGTAACCAACATCTTCTAAGAAAAAAAGAAAAAAAAACATAAAAAAAAAAGAAAAGTTGAACCTATAATCTAAATATAGTAAATAAACACTAAGGGCTAATAATGATAATTGTTCCATGAAACCGAAAAGCACATCATCAGGCCCATGTTCATCAAGTGACCCCTCGGGAAGTTGAGATTTTAGTTTTGCATTTGCTCTTGTAAAATATGGCATACAAAGCATATTAGCTATCTCAGACAGAGCCATATTTATAATTTCTTCATGGGTATCTCAGACAAGCGTTAGTCTAAGTATCTAACAGATAAATGTTTAGTAAGAATTTTAGCAATTAGAGGTGTTTTATTCAGAAACTGCTTGTTTATTACAGGTTCACCTAGCCTCATATAGCCCTTCATAGGAAACTCTTTAGTTGATGCTTCATGATGCAAACCAGTAAGCCCTCATATCAATGAGGACCATATAAAGATCTCTAATAAATCAAGGAGTATGCAATATTGATGCACATCTGATCAAATTCCATGGCATCACTCAAACTAATGGTGGTCACTAATTTATCGGTTCCAGACTGGACTATTTATTGTCCTCAAATGTAAAAGAGTGACAAATGAATCTCTTTTTTTGATAAGTAAGAGTGACAAATGAATCTCAAAAGATTTGTCCACAAAATAGTTCTTGTCTTGCCATCTTCTCAACAGTATAGCACTTCGATACAATTAAACATAGATGTTATTCGTGAACCTTCCTTAGAGGCCTTTCTAGTCAAGCACTAGTCTTCATTTTGAGTTTTAGTGTACATCTGAAGTACTCATGATGCCAAATAACCTCAGAGTTTTGTGTCTACAAAACTCAAAAGATTATCACACTTTAACTTTAATTGTACAGCCATCCAGAACAGAATTGATGCCTTGAATTTCAAATAACTATAATCATCACCAAGGATTATGAGATATTGCATTCTATTTGTTAGAGAATAAGGGGTATTATGAATGGTGTTAATGAAAACTCTGTAGTAGAAAGTAGAAACACTCAAATTAGAAACTAATCAGCAAAATTTTAACAATAAATTGACTCTAAGAACAAAAATGGAAACTTCAAAATTATGTATCGTCATGAAGTCACATTACTTGTAGAATTCAAAAGACATGTTTCACAAAGTTCTCAAGCTCAGCCAAGAAGTTCTGTAAGAAAGAACAGACATGTTTCCTAGCAAATAGTTTAAATTATCGAATGCTATAACATTAAAGGAAGAATATGAACAAGGTAGATATTTGAAATACATACAATTGCTTTTGAAGCTTCTTCATTTTTGAGGCTCCATCTTTAGAATAAAATGCGACAAACAAATCCATTCGAGATGGATAATATCCCAATTCTTTTTTCTATGCTAAAAAAAACATAAATTCTTTAGGGCAACTAAGGTAAGATAATAATTGCAAACGAAGTTCAGCGTTGAGGTTATTGTACCTTTTCTTCGCGAATTCGAGCATAACTCTTTTTTCCCGTGACTTGCACCATTTTCTTCATTTCTCGATTTTCTTGACCAAATACACAAAATATCAAAAAGTAACTAGATTTACACTTCATATGTTTGACCAAACAAGTTCTATAAAAGAAATGATAACATCAAAAAACTAATATAAGGGAAAAAAACATTAATATGGATGAAAAAGATATCATAGATGTTATCGCTTCTCAAAAATGAAGTCACCAACAACAAAAAAAGAGAAGTCACCAACAAATAAAAAAACAATATAGTTTAAATTTTTTGCAAGAGCTTCATAAGCCAACATGCTTATGAAAAAAAAAGTTTGAAAAAAAAGGCACAAAGGAACCATCATCCAGGTTTCAAGATGCTAGCCAAACTGTGTGGGTATTTCACTTTTAACCCTTTACAACCTTGAAGTGTATAGTCCCATGCACTGTAACTAGAAAAGAGGAAAAATTGGGGGTAATTTTAGTTTAATCAAAAGCAACCCCAATATAGTTTAAATTTTTTGCAAGAGCTTCATAAGCCAACATGCAACCTGAATTTAAGATTGATATCTAAACTATTTAATCAACTTAGGTTACAGATTATTTCTGAATTTTTCAGTATGCAACCGGCTAAAAAGATTATTCATATATACACACATCAGCACAAGGAAGAGAATTTTGAATAGGGAAAATCAACATCAAGATTGAAGTCACCAACTCCTTTATAGGAGCCAATTGAAGCTCAGAAGGCGGGAGCACAAGGAAATACCTTAAGAAACTTTAACAATGAGAATATCAGAAAGAAATGGGAAGCAAAAATTAAAGCAAGTTCAAAGTATTGCAAATCATATAACTAAAATGTAGTTACCGACAACAAGCAGAATTTCAATTTAAACGCAACAATTACAGAATCAAAGGAGAGGCCTGTCTTGAGCAGGAGAGCTTCACTACTCGTTATCGGCCTTGGGTGCTTCTTTAATTTCTTCCGCACCGTCGTCCTAGATTAAAACAAGCAATACAGTCAATCAGTAAAACGATTGGAAGAAGAAACCAATAAGACCATATAAAAATTGAAATGAGAACCTTTACATGCATATCTGAAGTCCACAATGTGAGGTTATCACGTAGAAGTTGCATAATCAGGGTGCTATCTTTGTAGGACTTCTCTCCAAGGGTGTCTAATTCTGTAATCGCTTCGTCAAAGGCCTAGGTATAACATACAAATATATCAGGAAAAAACAACTAGACAATGAAACATATAACACACAAAGACAACTAACAGTAATAGAATACTAAGCCTCCAGTTCACGCAATAATAGATCTCCTCTCATTTGGTTTTGGTGAAGGAAAATGACTAATGTTTGGCACAGTAACCAATAAATCTCCATATACATATGTTAGTGAGCAACATTCAGCCAAAACCAATGAGAAAATATACAAAAATTCAAACCATTTTCTCACCTGCTTTGCAAGATTACAAGACTAATCAGGAGAATTCAGAATCTCATAGTAAAACACTCAGAAGTTAAGTGCCAGTCCTAGCCGGATCGGATGGGTGTGAGCAAGTTCACCATTAGCAATATCCTGCAACCAGGAAAACATTGACCCTGATTCACATTGTTTTATTTTGTCAATAACATCACAAATACACAGTAATGACGACATTTGTATTAAGATGCCAACTGAATTTTGTATGCCAATATTAAAGCCCAATTTATTTCATAGTAGATCTGTCCCTAACCTGAGTAGACCAGAATATTTTCCCAGAACTGTCTTAAAGCAAGCCGAGTCCCCTAAGGTTCAGAACGAGTAAACTTAGCTAGATACCTCAACCACATTCAGTCCCAAAAAAAAAATTGTTAAGGAAAGAGAAGATGGAGGGGATGTTGAATTGGTGGAAGGGGATTTTCTGTAGGTGCTATGGATGGGATGTAAGTAGTAGTTGGCGAGCTTGCTCGCGATTGAGAGGTTGAGACAGATGGATGGCTGGACGAAAGAGTCAAAGGCGGTGGAGTGGAGGGAGTCGATGATTGAAAAAATGGTTGAGTGGAGGGAGTCAATGATTGAGGAGGTGGAACTGCAGAAGGTGGGGAATTCAGAGGTGGTGATGTTACCATCTAATCAGAATGCCTATACACACTAAAACTATCGCTAGCATAAGCACAACTTCAAGAATTACTTACAACATTTCAGGATAAGCTTATGTTATGCAAGAAGCAATTCCACAGCTTGGCCTATGAAGCTTTCCAAAGTGTTTACTCCCTGCTATATATTGTAACGGGAAAAATGCATCAATCAAAGTATTGAATGTATGATTTACTTGGTACCCTAATGCATCAATCAAACAGAACAAAACTACTCTTAAGATCAATTTAATCAAACAATTAGTGTGCAAAAATAACAAATTTCCTTCTTTCACCCAAACCCAAAATTAAAATGAAATTCGTTTGACTTTCATCCCAGAATGAATTACAGCCGCTAAGACATTACAGATGTATGGAGAAACATCTGCAATGGTTTACCGATATCTTGGAGAAAGAGACGCAATTCGTGCCCAAATATTTTGAAAAGTGTTCTGTTTAGGTATTTGGCGTAATGATGCTTCCTCCGTTCCTAAATACTACTTGTTCTACCATCAAAGGAACTAAGGCATTTATAGCTTCATATATCTATTATTCACAATTGAGCAATTGTCTAACAAAAAACCTAGGGCATATAATTGAGGATGAGAGATTTTTTAAAGGGGCATACCTTTCAATCGATCTGCTGTGAAATTCTCTGTAATCTTCAATTCAAAATTTTGGGGACGTAGGGAGAACTGGAGGCTGCGTGAGTAAGGAAAGAGGCGAACTGAAGCGGCGTGAGTAGAGGGAGATGGCTGAATAATAGCGTGACTCAGTCCCAGGCTTCTTTACTGTTTGATGGGAAAATGCTGAATTAATTGGCCATAACAAATGGCTAGTTGTCAGACTCGCACTTCTTATACTCTATGGGTTGAAGGTCCATGGTTTTTACACTTATTGAAAGAAAGCTTATAACCTGCTTGACATAATGCCTGAAAGAATGCTTATAACCCATTCGACATAATGCCCAAAAAGAAAAGGGAAGTGAAATTATATCTGATTGAATAAATGATATGAGCTGTCTAGTTGGTTGTATTGTAGTATGTAGAGTGTGTGTGACCATATTTGAGTGTAGATAACAAGCCTCATGCCAAGAATATGAGAAATATGTGGGCTGTAATCGCCAATTAAGGGTTTGATATCAAATATAACCCATAATCTTTTAAAATTATAATGCATATGTAATCATTACTGGCTCTATTTTTCAATGTTCAATCAATTCGACCAAGAAAAGTCAAAGTAAGACTATTTCTTAGGGTTGGACAGAGTATTTAAATTTAGTATTAGCATCTCCTTTACCCAAATAAATTAGGCAAAGATTTTTGTAGGACGGTCTTACGGATCCTAAATTCGTAAGACGGAGCCTCATTTAAAAATTCGCGGGTTAATAACTAAACCTGTTAATAAAAATCACAATAATTGGCCAGCCGAGTTGGTTGTGAACCTTAAAGGTTTACCCCAAGAAGGTTAATGGTTTGACACGCCCCAGCTACAAAATTAAGTTTCAATGCTCATTTCCTCTATTTGCTCCGGTGCCCCTCCACTTTCAATGTTTGCAGTCGAATTTTCACGCCTTGTAGTTTAATCCTTTGTCAGCTCCGTTAGCCATCCCGTTAGCATCAATTGTCTTGGATTACTTGATAGATCCTAACGGACTTTAACGAAATGCTAAATGACACATTTAAAACCAAACGTGACACATTAAAAATACAAAAGTGACACATTTCAATGTTAAAGTGACACTATAAATGAAAATTTATTATAATTTTATTAAAATACAAAGTAACACTCTTAATACTAAAAAGTAACATATTTAATACTAAAAAGAGACACTCTTAATACTAAAAAGTGACACATTTAATACTAATAAGTAAGACTATTTCTTGAGGGGGGTTGGACAGAGTATATAAGTTTAGTATTAGCATCTCCTTTGCCCAAATAAACTAGGCAAAGACTTGTTTAGGACGGTCTTATGAATCCTAAATCTGTAAGACCGAACCCTATTTAAAAATTCGCTACTAACCAAGTTAATAAAAATCACAAGAATTGGTCAGCTGAGTTGGTCAATGGCAAACATTGAATTCATATTTTATTGGGTTAAAGTTAAATGCACTACAGGTCCCAGTACTATGAAAAGCTTTGAAGAGAGTTCTTGTACTATAAAAATGCACACCGTAAGTCCCTGCAATGTTGGATGAGGTTTGTTTCTCTACCACTAAGTAAACATGTTCTCACTCATGTGAGATGAGAATTGACTTTTTTGCCCTTGGTTAAAAATACGTGAGTGCACACATGTTCACATATTGGTAGAGGAGCAAACAACATTAAGACTAGGGACTTTTGATGTGCAAAAATGTCTCACTTATGTTAATGGTGTATAATTTTACGACAGAGAGATCGCTTATGCATCTGCCCAAATAAAAATAGAGTAAGTTTCCTTTAAAATCGTCTTACGGATCCTAATTCATAAGAGAAAGTCTTACTCTCTCATAATTTAACCTATCATCACACAATGAATCAAGTTAGAAAGATCTATCAGACATAAAATACTCGTTACACGGACTTTTATAAGTTCTTCCAATAAAATATGTTGTTCCTCCACGATTAATTCATTTGGAAAGATTCTGCCACTTGATAAGGCTGCAAATTCTTATACTCTATTTTTGGATGAAATGTTAAGCGGGCCACCATTGGCGGATGTAGAAATTTTCCTAACTAGGTGTACAAATTTTATAAAGTTATAAATCATAATTATCCCCTACGCATTTTCATACTTTGAAAACGTTTAATTACATCATCATTTGTAACGTTCCAATGCAAAGGTTTTATCTGGTAGGAAAGGGGAGTATAGTGTACTGTCTCACTAATCCACTAACTGTCTAAAATTACAATAAGGTACAAAATTCCAAAATACTCAGCAATACTGACACATTTAAAAATCTACACCAAGTGTATGTTATTATGGACTTGAAATGACATCAGTTTTAATGCCTCAAAGGCGGCCACGTGGGAACAAATTGATGAGATCATAACCGTTGATTGTTGTCCTATATTCCTATTTAAGAATAAAAATAATTATTTTTTATGTTGTCTTATTTACAAAGTTAAGAAAAATACCAAAACTTTAAATTGAAAAATAGTCAATTTAAATCAATAGAAGTGATAATAATAATTTAAATTGAGTGTATAAAACATTCTTCCGATTTTTAAAAATATCTAAAACACAATTTATTGAGTTTTTCTTTAGGTGGTTTGGGTTTTAAAATATGTATTAGCTTTTTTGGAATTTTTTGGTTTAACTAAGAATAAGCATAACCATTAATTGGGAATTCTTCCAATTTTTTATGTTATTAAGACCACTCTAAAAGATAAATTATTTTTATTTTATTTTTTAAAAATAGAATAAGTAATGGAGTAATATGTATAATTACTAATTTGGAATTCTTTCGATTTTTTACGTTGTTAATAATATGTATAAAATACAAAATACACTTTTCATTAAACACATAGTCACTTTTTTATACCAACATAAAAAAGAGATATTAATTGTTTAGTAAATCTATAATATAAAACAGGTTACACGGTAAAAAAATTTTTAAAAAATTAATACCCTTGGTGTATGTGTTAAAAAAGTTTATATTTTAACGAAAGATTATTAATTGTATAAGAGCAAAGCTGGTTGTCCTCCTCAAATTTGTAAATTTATTTCTATTAATAAAATTTAACAAGATATCGTCTCTGTTTTCTTAAATAAAATTACAAAAAAAAAGTTTTAACTTTTTTCTCCACTGTTGAATGATCATAATGTTTTAATTGATTATCGAAAGGTATTCGTTTTCAATTTGTTATTTTAGACTTTTTTGAAACATGATTAAAACATATATTGATTTATTTAAATATTGACATCATCCAGTACTGACATTCTCCCCTACTCGCGTCGTGTCATAGACACGGGCACAAAGATTAGTTTTTTAATAAAACATACAAGAGAATCATTTATAAATTGATCACAAATTTGGTTTCTATTTAAACAATTTCTCTGTAATCACTAAAACCAAATTTCTTCAAATCAATCAAAATTTGGAAATCTACACACAAAAAAAAAATCTCATAAATCAACTAGTTCAACCCCCAAATTAAAATGTTCTAATTTTAGATTAAATAAATATACATTTCCTACCAAGATATTGAACACACAAATTTAGGAAATAAAACAATATTATCATAATATCAATATATCATCTATCGCAAATTCATAAATCACAATTCACAATAATTACATAAATTAAATACTCAATTAGGGCTATTTCAAAATTATGATTATTTCAAATTAGGGCTATTTTAAAATAAGGGTTATTAATTTTTTAAAAATATAAATCACAATTATAATTTGTTTTTAATTTGGGTGGGGGCTAATTATAGAAATTTGATTCAAGTGGAGGAAAAATGTACAATATAACATATATATATATATATATATATATATATATATATATATATATTAAAAAATTTCCTTCACAGAAAAAACTCCAAGTGGGGGCAGTTATACACTTTACCTTGTGACAGCACGGATATGGATACGCGGATACAGATTCGTGGATACGAGATTTTTGAAAAATCCCGGATACGGATACGTGGGGGTAGTGTAAATATTCAAATTATAATGGCTAAAGTGTAAATATTCAAACTATAAGGACTAAAGTATAAATATTCAAACTATAAGGACCAAAATATAAATATTCAACATAAGCACTAAAATATAAATATTCAACATCCAAAATAGAAAGAAATATTGAACATCTAAAATAGAAATATTCAACAAACAAAAACTATTCTTCAATGTTATCATCGACTTCTTCACAAATAAACGATTCTAACTCCGGTTCATCTAATGAGAGATTCGTCATCTCGAGGAATCCAACATCTTCCTTGCTTCCGAACTCATCTCCACAAATATCCCACATCTTGGTCTTCTCACTTTGGTGTTCCGGATTGTTACGTGACAAAAGACGGAGATTGTTATGCACAAAGACCAAATGCTCGGCACGTTTTGGAGCTAACTTGTTCTTTCTAAGTGAGTGAATAAAAGAATATATGCTCCAATTTCTTTCACAACAAGAGGAGGAGGATGGTTGTCCAAGCAATTTCATAGCCAATGTCTGAATAGGTGACCCCTGCCCATAAGCTGCCCACCATAACCGTGGCTCCATATCATCCATCGCCTCGATGGCAGCACTATTATTAAAAATACCTTCACTCATAGCAAATATAGCATAAGCACTAGTAGCAGCTTTAAAATCTTCACTTCCAAACATCCTTTTAAAACACTTGATTCTTTCAGAGGAAACTTCTGCATCCTCATTAGGAGCAACTCTTCCTTCTCCCCCTTCAAGCCATTTCTTGCTATAGTACCTACATTAAACATGATTTTCATATCATATCCATAATGTATAAAGGCCGACAGATTCATTGACGAAAAATGAGTTAATAAATGATAGTTACCTGGGATTTAATGAATGTGCTAGACAATGGAGTGGCGTATTATTTTTGGTCCATCTTGCCACAAGAATTCCATGGACCGCATCCTAAAATGCAGATTCCTCATTTGCTAACAACCACTCGTGCTCATAGATAACCTTCTTCACCTTCTCAATCATGAAATCTCACATCTCATAAACTAGATGGAGGCAAGATTTATTAGTATCACAAGCACGAAACATGTCATAAATAGGGCCAGTAAAATCAATAATGTAATATATCTTCTTCCACCATCCATCATTCAACACAAAGTCACGAATGGTTTCTGCGGCTTTTCTATCATCGTCTTTATAGTTTTTACACTCATCACTAAGCACCATATTTTCTAAAGAACGTCTAATGAGTTTAAACTTTCTAAGCATCACAACAATAGAAGCAAACCGAGTATCCGCTACCGCAAGCAACTTCAATGTGCTAAAACGATTAAAAATAGCCAATCGCATTTGATGGTTCATCACAAAATTTTTTACAAACAATACATCATCATGCACTGTAGTAATCCAACCACATTCAAGAAACACCTCTTGGTTGCTATCAACATTCTTCGCTGCACATATGTTTTTTAATGCAAGATTAAGAGTATGCACAACACAAGGAGTCCAATAAATACCCGAAAACTTGCCTTCAATTATCTCTCCAGCTGCTTTGCAATTAGCAGCATTATCCGTGATTACTTGAACAACCTTACTATCCCCAACCTCATTAATCACCTCTTCCAATTTTGAAGCTATAAAATGTTTATCTTTAACAAAACCTGAACAATCAACTGATTTGATAAACATAGGGCCACTTTCTGAGACAACCATGAAATTTATAATTGGCCTGCGTTGAGGATCACTCTAACCATCGGACACAATAGTCACCCCTTTTTTATCCCATTTACTTTTTATTGGCTCCAACAATCTCTCTACGTGTGCTTTTTCTTGCAGCAAAAGTGTTGTCCTAAGTTTATTGTATGAAGGAGGAACATAACCACCCAGATTAGTATTAGCTGCAAATGAAAAAGCGTGCACAAAATGTGGATTTCTAGCCAAGTTAAAAGGTAAACCCGAAGTATAGAACATCCTAGCAATTTCAGCGTCCAACTGATTTCTGTTTTGCATGTCAAAAGCCATCTCAATAGCAGAGTCGCCTTTTTTTTTTTTTTTTTTTTTTTTTATGTGAGCTGGGAGAACGAGAATCCTTGGGATTGGGTAATTCCAGTAGAGGGTAAAGAACTAGTGCAACCAGGGAGCGGAACTGTCTTAGACTTTTGTAATTCTAATTTCTTTTCTGCTTCTTCATCAAGCTTCTTCATCTCTACCAAATGTTCTACGGTCACATTTCTACAAGCCCCAATTCCCTTTCCATTAATCTTTAGGAGATGAGCTTTAACTCGGGTATAACTACCCGCAAAATTCTTACTACAATAATTACATACACATTTCCTATTTCCACCAATACTTGCTTCTTTTTCTACATTTGATACATACTTTCATAAAAGGGTTTTGTTCCTCATCAATTCCAATTTTTCGAACGGATGAAGAAGCAGCACTTCTGGAACTAGAACCGAAAGATGTCATATTCAAAATAATCAAAACTGAAAAACAAATTAAAAAATATTGTAAGTATTTCAAGCTTTCAATTAATAATTTATACAATTAGATACTAAATTTTACTAAAAACACAAAACAACAAATTTCATAGATATACTATAAATCATAGTCCCCCGTCCCTAAATTATCGTCCTCCTTTCCTTTTTCGTCCGTCCCAAAATAATTGTCCACTTTGAAACTTACCTTTTTAGAACATCATTTTTACCACTTTACCCTTACTTTTTCACTTTACTTTAATTATGAGTCACATACACATGAGTTTTAAAGGAAACTACACATTAAACCAATATAAATAATCAAGTCAATTGTTTTTTCTTAATCTATGCGCCGGATCAACAAGAACAATAAATTAGGAACGGATGGAATATAATATAATATATATAAGATGATATATTAGATATTTATATAAATATATAATTACATTTTGTCCTTACTAGCCTAGCCTACAAAAGTGCACACTGCAGAGTATACATTACAAATTAAAATTACAAAGCATTACAAGTGAGTGGTGGTCCCGTGGACAGGCTGTATACAAGTTAAAATTACAAAGCATGAGAGCAGGAACAACAAAGCTCCCTATTTGGGGAGCTTAAGCTCCATTTTTTCCTATTTTATTACAAAAATACCATTAAGCTCCCCACTTTAGCTCCCAAACAAAAATATTCTTCCAACAATGCACAAATTCCAATATTTTTATATACCTCACCATCTTTATCTTCATAAATTTAATATTTTACTTATATCAACAAATAAAATAGTTAGAAACTTCAAAAAATCATAGAAATTTATTTTGATATCCAAATGAAACAAACCAAGTCTCTATTTAAAGATACAAATGTGATCTTTAATTCAGAAAAAAAATTTAAAAAAAAACATTTTTATGGCTTAAAATGTGTCAAAAACAGCAAGGGAGAAAAATAAATTTTGGGTTTTCTTTGGATGACGCCTAGAAAGTGACAGGAGGCAGGTTTTTTATTGTTGACAGCAGGAAGCTGTCGGCTTCTTTTGTTTAATTCGCTGCGTTTTCAACATTTTTTGGTTTAAACGATGTCGTTTTTGGAGGTTTTTTTTTTGTAAGCTCGGGAGCTTCTTTTACTCCCATATCTACTTTATGCTTACCAAGCTTTTTTGAGGATGCTTTGTTGTTTGATAAAATCCGGAAGAATCTGATTAAGCAACCCACCAACTCCTCCGTTGTTAATGATATGAGTATTACTAAATACTAGTGAGTGCTAGACAGACTGTACATACAGTGATACAGGCTCAGGGCGTCACCTAATAGGCAGTAGCTATATTAGACTATTAGTTTTATACTTTTATATAATTACACAGTAACACAAGCGCATCAATACAACATTCACTATAAATATTATTATATTATAGAGTATAGACTATAAGTATAACTCATTATAGAGTATAGACTGTAAGTTTGTAACTAGTGGATAGTATCCAGTAAAAGACTAAGTCACTAACCTCTGTAAGAGCTAAGAACTACGAAGTCAACAAGCCAAGGCGAAGTCGAAGGACCGAAACGCGGCGGCCGGTGGCCCGAGGGCCGCGAGACGCGAGATCTAAGGCTTCGGCGAAGGCTTCAGGTATGTTCTGTGAATCTGTTCCTCATTCCTCTGTGTCTAAATAAATACCCAGTTTTTTGAAGACGAAACGACGACATCGTATCCGGATCCGGTGTACGTATCCGGATCTCTAAACGCGTATCCGGGTTACCCGTATCTAGAGTTTGAACATTTGTCAAAACGCACCCCGACGTATCCTGGCGGTGTATCCACCGCGTATCAGATCCAGATCCGATGCGTATCGCAAGACCCTTGGTGGCGAACGTATCCGTGCATCATACTACTCAGAGAGAATGCAAGGGAGAAAATTTTACTTAAAATAACAACAGCAACCCAGGCCAGGTTAGTTTTGTTTGCATGTATATGCTTATTAAATCTTTATACATCTTGCGAGAGCGATGTGTTCTAAGATTTTGGGTTTATTAAAGGGAAGTTAAACAAGTTTTTTTTTTTTTTTGAAAATGTACAAACAATTAATGTTTGGTTCCAAAAGATCCTCAGGATTTATTTAAGTGTCATATACCAAATGAGACAAAAAAAGTCGCTAGAGTAGAAAATCTCCGGCTAGGTGCCCTAGTCGCCGGCTAGTCGCTGTAGGTGCCGACATATAGAGTTTTGAGTATACTGTGATTTTTAGAACACTGACTATATCAATATTAATTATTATGTCAATTGTTTTTCTAATCGGTGATTGGTCAAAAATAACAATAATTTTGGGTCGGAAGGAGTATTATGTACGGTATACCCATGTGGCCATGTGGTTTAAGGAACTTTTACTTCAGAATATACTGTTGAAGTTATTTGGTATCTTTGTTACTTTCACGTGATTATTTATTTATTTTGATTTCCTGTTTTCCTTCTCTGGATGGGCAGTGAAGTGATAAATGGAGCTAATAGCTTGTAGTCTGGGTTCTGATATAATCAGTGACCTTCCTAGAAACGTAACAGACACCATCCTAACATGTTTGCCTCTACGAGACGCGGTGAGGACGAGCATTCTGTCAAAGAAATGGAGATATTGCTGGATCAACCTTCCTAAACTTGTTTTTGATGATGAAATGTGCAAAGTGTCATTCGATAATAAGCTCCTCGCAAGATATAAACTCGTCTCAATCATCTATCAGGTCCTTCTTCTCCACCGTGGACCGTTACTCAAGTTCAGCCTCTCTCTTCCTATCTTGCATAGCTGGCCTGAGATTGACAATTTCATTATGTTCTTGTCAAAGAACAGTGTGGAGGAGTTCGAACTCAATATTTCGAGATGGCTGGAGAGGTATAAATTGCCTTCATCATTCTTCTCTTGTCGGGAGCTGACACATTTGAATCTGTCTTCTTGTGTATTTACTCCTCCACCTGCTTTCAAAGGATTTCGTAGGTTGATTAGCTTGAAGTTAGTAAATGTTGTCTTGGCTGCCGATTTATATGGAAGCTTCGTTTCCAGTTGTCCGCAACTTGAGAGGTTGACTCTGATCAACCCCTCGAGATTTCATTGCTTAGGAATAAGTGCTCCTAACCTAAAATACCTGCACTTGGATGGAACTCGTGAGCAGATTGTTATTGATGAATCTGAAGAGGGTAAACACCTTAAAGATGGCGAAAAATGCAGATTGGTCACTTTTTTCCATCATCTGCCTGCTCTGAATAAACTGATTACAAATTATCCCTTACTCGAGGTAGTATTGGTGTTTGTGCTTTCATCGTCAGTTTGTTTTATTTTATTGTGTTTTAATTTCTTAATGCTCGTTTTTGCCATATTTAAGCACTTGGCTGGAGGTGGTGTACCAAAGAAGCTTCCAACTTCTATCAACCTTAATTTTCTTAAATTATATGATATATCCTTCAATTCCCTTGACGAGGTGTCAAGTCTTTTTTGCTTGATTTGCAGCTCCCCCAGCATACAAAGAATTGAAATCGAGGTGAATATAACAGGTCTTATTATTTCGTATTTTAAGGTTTCATACTGAGACTTATGTTTTCTTTCACCTAGGCCCAGCAAACTGTTAATGAAGCTCCAGTTCTAGATTTTCTCAAGGCACTAGACTGCAGCACTGATCTAATCTGGAATGAACTTCGAGAAGTTAGGCTAATTTCTATCACTGGACTGGAGTCTGAGTTGAAGTTTATTAAGCTTATATTAGCCGAGTCACCTGTGCTGGAGACAATGCTTATTAAACCCAAGTTAGATGATGTTGCTTCCAGACTGGAGCTGTTGAAAAAATTGACGAGGTTTCAACGTTCATCTCCAACGGCAGAGATCATCTACGAATAAGATGCTTATTAAAATCCTTACCTAATGTGTTGAACAAGTAAAAGTCGAATTCCTATATTTTCTTCTCAGTACTATATATGTGATCTACTCTTCCAGGAATGCATTAATCACTTGTAATTGATAAATTAGAAATATGTATCGAACTTCTCCGAGGCTTCTTTACTGTTTGATGTGAAAATGCTGAATCAATTGGCCATAACAAATGGCTAGGTGGTCAGACTCGTATTTCTTATACTCTATGGGTTGCAGGTCCATGGTTTTTACACTTATTGAAAGAAAGCTTATAACCTGCTCGACATAATGCCTGAAAGAATGCTTATAACCCATTCGACATAATGCCCAAAAATAAAAGGGAAGTGAAATTATATCTGATTGAATAAATGATATGAGCTGTCTAGTTGGTTGTATTGTAGTGTGTGTGACCTATTTGAGTGTAGATAACAAGCCTCATGTCAAGAATATGAGAAATATGTGGGCTGTAATGGCCAATTAGAGCTGTCAAAACGGGTTGGTGAGTTGGATCAACCCACGGGTCAAGCAAACCCATTATATAACGGGTCGGGTTGGGTCGACCCATTTAGATGATGGGTCAATAAAATACCAACCCAACCCAACATGGGGTTGTGGGTCAGATGAGTTAACCCATCAATTTTTCTTACCTAAAGACTACTTCTTTTATTTTTAATTTTTCATTGTTTTTTCACTTCTCTATACTATACAAAACAACTTAAAATCAAGTAACCAACTAATCTGTTCTAGGTTAACATAAAATAAACAAACTAAAACAATTGAATCTTCATTTCAAACTTTTGACAAATATTTTATGGGCATTCCTCTTACATGACTAAAAAAACCTTGGATGTCAAGACATGACTTCATGTAGGATGGCATAGATCAGTATAATCCAAACTGACTGCTACATAATAATTTAATAAACCTTAGATTTGTTATATATAAAAAAGTAAAATAAAAAAAATAATAATAATAAAAGAAAATGAGAGATTACATGAAGACTATTATGTAAAAATGAAAGCATACTAGACATGTATTCTTTTTTTTTTTTTAAAGATATTCTCTAAACGGGTCAGCCTGTTAAAAACCCGACCCCAACTCACTTCAACCCGTGACCCATACGGGTCCAACCCATATGACTCGTATTTTTATGGGTTGTCAATTTCCTAACCCAACCCATTTATTTTAAGCAACGGTTTGGGTTGACCCAACGGATCCCGACCCATTTTGACGGCTCTATGGCCAATTAAGGGTTTGATATCAAATATAACCCACAATGTTTTAAAATTATACTCCCTCCGTCCCTAAATTATCGTCCTCTTTTTTTTTTCGTCCGTCCCAAAATAATTGTCAAGTTTAAAGCTTACCTTTTTAGAACATCACTTTTACCATTTTACCCTTACTTTTTCACTCTACTTTAATTATAGGTCACATACACATGGGCTTTAAAGGAAACTACACATTAAACCAATATAAATAATCAAGTCAATTGTTTTTTCTTAAACTGTACGCCGAGTCAATTAGGACGATTATTTAGAGACGATGGAGCAATGCATATGTAATCATTACTTGCTCCATTTTTCAATGTTCAATCAATTCAACCAACAAAAGTCAAAGTAAGACTATTTCTTGGGGTTGGACAGAGTATTTAAATTTAGTATTAGCATCTCCTTTACCCAAATAAATTAGGCAAAGACTTGTGTAGGACGGTCTTACGAATCTTAAATTCGTAAGACGGAGCCTCATTTAAAAATTCGCGGGTTAATAACTAAAATTGTTAATAAAAATCACAATAATTGGCCAGCCGAGTTGGTTGTCAACCTTAAAGATTTAGTCCAAGAAGGTTAATGGTTTGACACGCCCTAGCTACAAAATTAAGTTTCAATGCTCATTTCCTCTATTTGCTCCGGTGCCCCTCCACTTTCAATGTTTGCAATCGAATTTCCACGCCTTGCAGTTTAATCATTTGTCAGCTCCGTTAGCCATCCCGTTGGCATCAATTGCCTTGGATTACTTGACAGATTCTAACGGACTTTAACAAAATGCTAAATGACACATTTAAAACCAAACGTGACACATTAAAAACACAAAAGTGACACATTTTAATGTTAAAAGTGACACTATAAATGAAAATTTATTATAATTCTTATTAAAATACAAAGTAACACTCTTAATACTAAAAAGTAACATATTTAATACTAAAAAGAGACACTCTTAATACTAAAAAGTGACACATTTAATACTAATAAGTGACACTCTTAATACTAAAAAGTGACACTCTTAATACTAAAAAGTGACACTCTTAATACTAAAAAGTGACACATTTAATACTTAAAAAGTGACACATTTAATACTAAAAAGTGTCACTTTAAAATTAACGTTGACTCCCAAAAGTGACACATTTAATACTAAAACGTGATATTTTCAATGCTAAAAAGTGATACTTTTAATTCTAAAAAATGATACTTTTACTGTTATAAAGTAACACTTTAATGTCAAACGTAATGATTTTTATTTATAAAAAAATGAGACACTTTTCAAAGTGAAAATAACACATTTAAGACTAAAACGGGCACATTTAAACCTAAAAAGTAATACTTTTTTAGGGAAAAAAATATAATTTTCATTAAAAATGTAAAGTGACACTTCTAAGGCCAAAAGTGACACATTTTATACTATGAAGTGACACTGTTAATAGTAAAAAGTGACACTCTACATATATAAACATGAGGGGTGGTGCTGTAATTTTCAAAAGCTAAGGGATTGCATTGAGATTTCTAAATTTTATCATATTTAACCTGGATAGATTCGTCTCACGAATAAAGATTCGTAAGATCGTCTTACATGAGACCACCTTAATAAACTGTTCCCTGACATTTAGCTTTGTTATTGGTATGTATAATTACTAAATTGTGTATGATGATTCTCTCTATTAGGAAGTGTTTCAAAAAAATTATTGAAGAATATAGTCGATGGACTGTTGCGGTGGAGGTAGAATCAAGCATTGTTTGTAGCACATTGAGGTAGAATCAAGCATCATTTATCCCACTTTCATTTGGTACAAGGAAATGAACCTTTACATTAGGTGTTGTTTAGTGCATTCATTGGGCCTGGAAATTATCAATTCAACCCATCATTGATTGTGGGTTAGACGGGTCAATCCATTAATTTTTATTTTTAAATAATTAATCAAAATAATGATACTAATAATAAATTACACAAAAAATCTCACATTTTATTAAAAAAAATTCTACAATTATATTCTAAATATTGTTTTTAACAACTTTCTTTAATATTAATAGTATAAAATGAGAAAAAATAGAAATAAAAAACCATTTTATCATATTCTTTTTGCATATTCTTATAATATTTCTTCCGTAAATATTACAGTTAATCTACCTTATTCTGAGATCTATTGTTGTTGTAAGTGCCACTTTTTCATAAATTTAAAATCATTTATTAATATTTCAGATATAAAAAATAATCTCACATTTTGAACGAAAAAGATTTAAACTTAATCTCACCTTCTAGTGGGTTCATATTTTCATCCCAAACCACCTCTTTTAGGTGGCGGGGCGAAGCTAGCCTAACGAGCTTTTGACAACCATTTTGACTCTAGTAAGATTCACGTGTGTTGCACGTACTGTTAACGATTTAAAAAAATTGTTTTGCTAGGTCCTTCATTTTATTGTTTACTTTTAATTGTTGGATTTTTTTTGTGTTTTAATCTTTATGAGGTTTTTAGACTTATAAATTGTGTTTTTGTGTGTTTAGTTTTTTAGTAATTTAATTATTGTTCTTTCATTTAGAATGTATGTGTTTTGTCTTTGTATAACAACTTATCATATACCACTACAACAAAACTAGGCTTTCACAACATTTGTTTCACAACGTTTTTTTGAAAATATTGTAATTGGTTACTTTCCACAACGTTTTTTTTTTCCAAAATGTTGTAATTGGGATAATTTTCACAACATTTGTGCATAAACGTTAGGGGTGAGCTTGGTCCGATTCGGTCCACTTTTTTTGGAAAAACTGAGAGAACCAGGATCAGACCAATAGTCTGATTCTTAAAAAATATAGAACCAAGACCAACCCAATATGTCTGAGAACAAATACATTGGTCGGTCCAAAACCAATTGAAGACGTCAGAGGGATCGGACCAATACGATGCGTATCTTTGATCAAAAGGATAACTAGATTTTCTAAAAAACAATTATCAATAATCAAATCATGTTCTTCCTTCATACAACATTTTGTTGGGTTCGTTGTTCTTGTGAAAATAAACTAAACGTAAAAATCATTACTTCCAAATTAATAAAGAGAAATGAAAAAGAAAGTTGTAAAGAAATTTATTGCAAGTCATCTTCCTCTCCGATCCCCTTATGGTTAATTTAATTAATTTACAGGTAACAATCCTTCAAACTAATAATGTTTGGAATCACAAAAAAAAAACCAGGAAATTAATTAATAGGGAAGAACAATATTTTCCCTCCTATTTTCTCTTTAATCAAATAAGAAAACTTCGTTAAATATTGAATCAAATTATTATATATTTTCTTTAGGTTGTAAGTTGCATGCCTTTTATTATCCTCTTATATATATATATATATATATATATATTATACTATATTAGTATATTATAGATAATAAAATAATAATAAATACACATTGGTCCGGTTCGGTCCGGTTCTACGTTTTTGGTTTCTAATACCGGGGACTGACCCAATTGTCCGTTCCTGTAAAAATTCAGATCCAGGACCAATCCAAAGTATTGGTCCGATCCATTTTTGACTGGTCTGGTCCCGTTCCATTGGTCCGGTCCAGTTCCTAAAAACTTCTGCTCACCCCTAATAAACGTTGTTATTATGTGAAAAACTTTAAACAACGCTTTATGAAAAAACGTTTAATTTCCACAACGTTTCTACAAAAAAACGTTGTTTGTTATTTTCACAACGTGCTTGTTTTAAAAACGCCGCAAGTTAAATTCCACAACATTTTTAATACAACGTTGTAACTCGTCCTGAATTCATCTTGTGTGAAAATTATTGGAAGTCAAGGCTATTCTACCTCGATGAAAATAAACGCGGTCATATTTCCCCGCCAGTATAATTTCAAGACGCCCACTTCCCTCCTCTCCAGCACGCTAAATGGAAAACCTTATTTTGCTCAAGAGATAAACCTTTCTAAGCCTAATTTCGCTACTCCTCCAAATCGATCAGTGATTTCTCTGTAGTTTCCTGAGGTACGACACACTTGTGGTTTGCGCAAGAGGATTTCTGCTTTGTTCCAACAAGCACCTAATTCGCCTCCCCACCGTGAGGGTTTTCAGAGCCCCCGAGGTGCGACACGCTTAGGGTTTGCGAGAGGGATTCTATAAGCTTTTGTTCTAGCGCAATTCGCTCCCACGCCGAGGGTTTTTCGAATAGCAAGTGAAGGAAGACTTTATCGTGATTAGGTAAGTTTTAACTTGCACCTTTGCCTTTTTTGTGGTTTATTTTTATCTCTTTTCTACAAGCTGAATTCATTCACTTTTATTCGTGAATTGAAAACAATTCAAACTAAGTGATCTTTGACTAACACATTATTGTTAGAGACTTTGCTTATGTCATTTTTGAAATTTGTGACTCTCTCTATATAATAGTATATCGTGTTAGAGAAATCAAACTCCAAACCCCAAATTATATAGTTATTACTTACACTAAAAAAATATTTCTTATGTTCCTAAATAATTGTCTTGCTTTCTTTTTTCGTCTATTCCAAAATAATTGTCTTGTTTATACACTTTTCTTTTTAGGAGACATTTTTATCACTTTTGTTAGTTCCAAATGGCACAATACTAGGCTGCAAGATGGAAGGGGGTTGAATAGTCGAGTTACACTTAAAAACTTTTGAGAAGATTTCCTTAAATTAGAATGCTAACAACTATTGAAAGAGTTGTAGCAGCGAAATGATCACAGGAAATACAGACTAAGTATGATGGAAAACACTACCAGTATACTTGGTAAATCTCTAAGTTTGATGCTTGAAGGATATAAGATAAGTAAAGAGATAAAAAAAATAATAAAGTAATCAGATAGTTAATAAAGAACTCGAGAGATTTTGAGACGGTTAAATCTGTGAATAGTACTACGTCCACTACCAAAGCAAATCAACTATGGATTTGAAAAGTGCACCATGTTTTCCACTAGTTCTATTACATAAATCTCTAATGGATCGTGTGCAAAATATTTTACTGATGTTTGGTGGTTGAATTGAATATCTGAAAAACAGATTATTCACTTGTGCTAAAGAATAGTTAATGTAACAACAATTAAGAAAGTAATAAATGATCATGG
>CM028380.1:3468898-3518375 GCA_013146195.2 Codonopsis lanceolata
CACTTTTATTATTAAATGTGTCACTTTTGGTATTAAATAATGCTTTTTAGTATTAAGAGTATTACTTTTTAAGTATTAAGAGTGTTACTTTGTATTATAATAAAATTATAATAAATTTCCATTTATAGTGTCACTTTTAACATTAAAATGTGTCACTTTTGTGTTTTCAATGTGTCACGTTTGACTTTAAATGTGTCATTTAGCATTTCGTCAAAGTCGGTAGGATCCGTCAAGTATCCCAAGGCAATTGATGCTAACGAGTCGACAAAGTTAAACTACAAGACGTGGGAAACATAAGAATTTCGACAAGAAACATTGAAAGTGCAAGGGCACGGGCAAATAGAGGAACTTCTCATTAATGAGCATTAAAGCTAAATAATGTGGATGTGGGGTTTCAAACCAACAACTCGGCCTTTCGGCTATCCGGTTGTTGTGATTTTCATTAACATGTTTAGTTATTAACCGCTAATTCTAAATGGGCCTCGACAATCCTACACAAGTCTTTGCCTTAATTTTTTATTAAAAAATCTAGACCTCATCTAATCAATAAAGAGTTCGATCAATAAAAGATAGGAGTAATCACGTCCATTTCACATCTTCAACAATAAAGACTTAGTAACAAATTGAGTGCGGGCGAAAAATTTCCTTGACTAGCATTTCGAGCCTTCGACTCCTTTATCTTCGAAGAAATTGGGATAATGGTAAACACCATTTCTTTCGCACTCTTTCTCTCTCTCTTTTTCTTTCTCTGTTAGATTTCATGCAGCGCCATTGTCGTTGCCATCGCCACCGTCAGACTTCATTTCTTATTCTCTTCCTTCACCATCCCTCCATCTCTCGGCCCTCTTCTTTCTCTCTTCTTAGGACTACTAGGAAACGCCTAGGATGACTACGCAAGCGCCTAGAACGACTAGACAGCGATTTTCCGTTTGGCGATTTTTTCTAACGATTTGAAGGAATTCGCGATGTCAGAGAGGCGCCTAGCGCCTAGGGCGCTTTTTAGAACATGCTTCTGGTGATGACAACTGAAAGTTGTGAAGTCTGAATAACTATTCTAAAGGCAAAGTTTGTATGAGCAAATGCAAATCTAAAATACAAATGAGAATTAACATTTACAAACAATATTTGTTGGAAGAACTTGATCTTGAATTTAGAGATGTTAGTCGAATTGGTTTTTAGCCCTCTGGGGCCAACACGTTAGGTTTGTGGCCCTAATAAGATAAGCCATGTTAGCCACAATTTAATAGGATTATAATTTCTCGACTCTAACCCTTTTCAGTTATGGTTTAACATGGTTGACCCTCGATTTTACTCATGTTGACCCTTACCCTAACCCTATAGGACCGACCCTGTAGAGTTGTGACCCTAATAGGGCCAGCGCTGTTAGCCCTGAATTTAATAGGGTTACATTTTCCTACCTACCAATCCTTTTCGATTCACGGTTTAACAGGGTCGGCCCTACGGTTCTCGACCCTTTTAACATCTCTAATCTTGATATTATTTATTATTTCCATGTAGACATATACACTAGGTTATACTTGTATGAGCTATGATGTTTTATCTTAGACGTTTGGAGACGTTCATGGTAACATGCATATATAGAGATGATTAGGTCAGACCATCTCCTTCTTTCTAAATTTAATGTCTACTAATGATTTTCATATTTTATTGGGTTAAAGTTCAATGCACTACTGAGTCCGTACTATGAAAAGCTTTGAAGAGAGTTCTTGTACTATAAAAATGCACAAGTAAGTCCCTGCAATGTTGGATGAGGTTTGCTTCTCTACCACTAAGTAAACATGTTCTCACTCATGTGAGATGAGAATTGACTTTTTTGCCCTTGGTTAACAATACGTGAGTGCACACATGTTCACTTATTGGTAGAGGAGCAAACAACATTAAGACTACAGACTTTTGATGTGCAAAAATGTCTCACTTATGTTAATGGTGTATAATTGTACGACAGAGAGACCGCGATGCATCTGCCCAAATAAAATAGAGTAAGTCTCCTTTAAAATCGTCTTACGGATCCTAATTCGTAAGAGAAAGTCTCACTCTCTCATAACTTAACCCACCATAACACAATGAATCAAGTTAGAAAGATCTATCAGACATAAAATACTCGTTACACGGACTTTTATAAGTTCTTCCCATAAAATATGTTGTTCCTCCACGATTAATTCTTTTGGAAAGATTCTGCCACTTGATAAGGCCGCAAATTCTTATACTCTATTTTTGGATGAAATGCTAAGCGGCTGCATTGGCGGACGTAGAAATTTTCCTAACTGGGTGCACAAATTTAATAAAGTTATAAATCATAATTGTCCCCTACGCGTTTTCATATTTTGAAAACGTTTAATTACATCATCATTTGTAACGTTCCAACGCAAAGGTTTTATCTGGTAGGAAAGGGGAGTATAGTGTGTTGTCTTACTAATCCCCTACCTGTCTAAAATTACAATAAGGTACAAAATTCCAAAATACCCAGCAGTGCTGACACAGTTAGAAATCTACACCTAGTGTATGTTATTATGGACTTGAAATAACAGCAGTTTTGATGCCTCGAAGGCGGCCACGTGGGAATAAATTGATGAGATCATAACCGTTGAGTTATTGCAATAATTTTGGACGTCTAAATTGGATGCTCATGACTCTTAATTGTTGTCCTATATTCCTATTTAAGAATAAAAATAATTATTTTTTTATGTTATCTTATTTACAAAGTTAAGAAAAATACCAAAATTTTAAATTGAAAAATAGTCAATTTAAATCAAAAGAAGTGAAAATAATAATTTAAATTGAGTGTATAAAACATTCTTCCGATTTTTAAAAATATCTAAAACACAATTTATTGAGTTTTTGTTTAGGTGGTTTGGGTTTTAAAATGGGTATTAATTTTTTTGGAAATTTTTTGGTTTAACTAAGAATATGTATAACCATTAATTGGGAATTCTTCCAATTTTTTATGTTATTAAGACCACTCTAAAAGATAAACTGTTTTTATTTTATTTTTTAAAAAATAGAATAAATAATAATATGTATAATTACTAATTTGGAATTCTTTCGATTTTTTACGTTGTTAATAATATGTATAAAATATAAAATACATTTTTCATTAAATACATAGTCACTTTTTTATACCAACATAAAAACGATTGATGGGAGCACGAAAGTGTGATAGAATTAGCCGATTTTATGATTTATTTTAGAGTAAATATTACACTTTTGGTTGGTTTTGTGCTGGTTATGTTTGTAGGTGTGAAGGGAGCTGCAAAAGAGGGAAGTTAAGAAGAAAATGCAGGATTTCAAGCAAATGAAAATCTGGGATGTCACATGGGCATGTGCTGTTCAAAGTTCGGAGCTGGAGTTGTTGTCAAGTTGCTGAATTTTCGAACATATTTGTTGGGCGCTTAGAAAAGTATTAAAGGAAAATCTTTTGGAGTGGGGAGGAAGTTATCGGTAGTTTTAAAACTACCGAGTAGTGGCTTTAGTGGGGGAGTAGAGTGATATTTTATGCGGAACTCTGACAAATCGAGGGGAATTTTTCGGCCAAGAGAGTGGAGAGACATCAGACAATAACCTGGGAAATAGAGAAATCACTAACAATTGTTAGGAGAAAAGTGTAGGGAACTTGTCATCTTTTTTGAAGTTCATAACTTGCTGGGAACATAAATTCTTGTTATTTTTGTAAGTTGTTTTAAATCATGTTTAGTAGCTAAAGTTCTTCTTCCAGTCAATGAGAAATTAAGTCTCAAGCATTTTATTTATGTGAGATCTAATTGAGTTATTTCTTGTTTGGTTTTCAAATATTTGTTCGTTCTCCGTTTTACACGTTGGAAGATTATTGTGTCTAATTAATGTTTAATGGCCAGAATATTAATTAACATAATATTCTAAAGCTAGTTAACATTGTTGATCCGTAATTGTCCTCGGTCTTAACAAAGTGGCAAGTAATACACCTTTTAGGCATCACAAGCATAATCGGACCGTATTACGGGAACGGATAATCATTGTTACATGTTATTGCTTCAATATGCATGGCTTTGAATCGGGCCTCTCTCTTCTTAATGCAATCGAGTTATTAAATCTTACGAGCGTCTCGGAGGTTAGACGGTAATTAACGAGCGTCTCTTGGTTATCAATACGGTAAGGAGAGATTGAGTGTTAGGCGTTTGTCTACACTTATAACCGGTTTATTCGAAATCTAACAAGATATTTTTGCATCTATGACCAGAAATAAAATGCGAGACGAAATTGGTTCATTAGCTGGATTTTAATTTTATTGAATTAAATTAAGTGTTAATCTGATAGCTTAGGTACAGTCATTTATTTCAGTTAATTAGTCTTTAAGTTTATTTTTAGTTAATTTAAAATCTAAATTTGTGTTCTCTTATTTACTAATAAAATTCTAAAAAGGAATATTTTCAACGTTCCCTGCGGATACGATCCCAACTTACTTTATACTCGTTATTAAGGAAGGAGGAAATTTGTTTTTTTGACGATTTGACATTCGTCAAATTTTGGCGCCCTTGCCGGGGAACGGTTATGATATTTATTCCTTCGTTAGAATTTTATTGTTGTTTTGTTTCTTTTTATGCCTCGATCTTCTCGTATAGGAAAATTGATTTATGATCCGGAGATTGAGAAGACAACAAGAAGGTTAACAAAACAAACTAAGCTCAGTCGGCAAGCCAATATCTCTTCGCCGGGATTGAAATCAACATTTGAACTGGCTAGTTCAAGTGATTCAAGTGACGAAGAGCTGGAAGAAGTAGAGCAAGTTAAGGAAGAACAAGAGGAAATTGAAGTCGAGAAGGTTGAACCCCAAGCCGAAATGGCAGATCCTCAACGAACCTTGAGGGAAATGGCTACACCTGATGTGAATCAGCCGCCCCTTGGCATCACATTCCCGGAAGTAAATGCTTCATTCGAACTAAAACCTGTTCTGATCCAATTGTTACCCAAGTTTCATGGGTTGACGGGCGAAGATCCTCATAAGCATCTGATGGCTTTTCATCTAGCATGTTCAAGTCAAAGGCCGTAAGGAATGACTGAAGATAACATGAAATTGAAGGCTTTTCCTTTCACATTGGCGGACAAAGCAAAGGATTGGCTGTTTGATTTACATCCGGGAAGCGATAAGCATGGCGAAATGAAGAAGAAGTTTCTTGAACGATTTTTCCCTGCTTCAAGAGCAGCGAATATTCGTAAAGATATTTGTGGAATAAGGCAATTTGTGGGAGAAACTTTGTATGAATATTGGGAGCGATTTAAACAATTGTGTGCGAGTTGTCCTCAGCATCAAATTTCTGATCAGTTGCTAATCCAATATTTTTATGAAGGTTTATTAATTGCAGATAGGAACATGATTGATGCTGCGAGTGGGGGAGCTTTCATGAACAATACATTGGAGGAAGCCAAGCGATTAATTAATGATATGGCTGAAAATGCTTAGCAATTCGGGACAAGGCAACCGGAGGTTCCAAGTATAGTGAATGAGGTAAATGTTTCTTCTATTGATCGTAGACTAGATACTCTATCTTCTGTTGTGAAGAAACTAGTTTCAGGGCAAGTTCAGCAAGTTAAAGCATGCGGCATCTGTTCAAACGTTGGCCATCCGACAGATATGTGTCCAACGTTGCAAGAAGATCCCAAGGAATTAATAAATGTTGTTGGCGGGTTTTAAGGGCAGCAACAAAGGAAGTATGATCCGTACTCTAATAATTATAATCCGGGATGGCGCGATCATCCGAATTTGAGTTATGGCACAAGAAACCCGAACTTTTCACAACAACAAATTCGGCTCCATTCCCACCTGTTTAGCCGATTCGACTAATAGTCCGGGGACTTCGCTTGAGACTTTGATCAAAAGTTTGGCAGACACGGTACAGCAAGATCGACAACAAACTAAGGCTAGCATTAAATCCTTGGAAGATCAGATCTCGCAACTAGCTGTATCAATGAGCAAAATGGAAGTGAACCAAGGTAGATTACCTTCTCAAGTTGAAAAGAATCCACGGGAGAATGCTTGTGCAGTAACTCTTAGGAGTGGTAAAGAGTTACATAATATTGCAAAGGAGGAAAAAAAAGGTGAAACTAGCAGCCAAAATGATGAGAGTGTACAGAAGGAGAAATCGGTGAAGGAAGAAGTTGGAGGATCAGGTTCAGAAAATCAGAAAATAATTATTCCTCCACCTTTGCCAGGAAGATTGGCATGGGAAAAGAAAGGGCAAGATGACAAAGCAATCTTGGATACTTTTAGCAAGGTAGAAATCAATATTCCTCTTTTGGAGGCTATTAAGCAAGTGCCTAAGTATGCCAAGTTTCTTAAAGAGTTGTGCACGAAAAAAATGAAGTTGCGACAGGATGAGAAAGTGTTGGTAAGTGAGAATGTTTCACCATGATTCAATGGAAATTACCTCAAAATGCAAGGACCGGTATGTATACTATTCCTTGTATTATAGGTAATAAAAAAGTTGAAAAAGCCATGCTTGATCTAGGAGCGTCCATAAATGTCATGCCTTTATCTGTGTATAAAGCATTGAATTTAGGTCCATTGCGAGATACACGAATAATCATACAACTTGCGATAGGTCTAATTCTTATCCCGAAGTGTGGGTAGAGGATGTTTTGGTGAAAGTGAATGACTTAATTTTTCCGGTGGATTTCTATGTCATAGATATGGATGATTCGTGTTCTCCTCATCCTTCTCTTATTACATTAGTGAGAGACCATTCATGAAAACAACAAAAACAAAAATTGATGTAGATAAGCGAACTTTGACACTTGAATTTGATGGCAATGTAGTAACTTTTAATGTTTTTGATGCCATGAAATATCCAAGTGACTCGGAGTCTGTTTTTCATGTGAGTGTCATTGATTCTATCGTGCGAGATGAGTTTGAGTCTAATGTTCTTGATGATAAATTGGAAGTTGTCCTTGTGAAAAGTTTGACTGATAAGGATGTACCTTTTCAAAACAATGTTGAAATGCAAAAGAGTATCATGGCTCTTTATTCCACACCTGAGGTTACATCAAAATTTGATTTTCCGACTCTTCCATTACCAATGTCAAGTGAAAAAAATCTTCATTCCACAATTCAAGCACCTAAGTTGGAATTAAAGAAGTTACCTGAACACTTGAAATATGTCTACTTAGATGAAAATGAAACTTTGCCAGTCATTATTACTAATAATTTGACTGAGTTGCAGGAAGAGAAGTTGTTAAGAGTCTTGAGAGAGAACAAAGGAGCAATTGGTTGGACACTTGCAGACATTAAGGGAATCAGCCCTTCAATGTGCATGCATCGCATTTTGTTAGAAGCTGATTCCAAACCGGTTCGTGATCCACATCGGAAATTGAATCCGCCCATGAAGGAAGTTGTTCTCAATGAGATTTTGAAGCTTTTGGATTTAGGGATTATTTTTCCTATTTCTGACAGCACTTGGGTAAGTCCCGTTCATCTTGTTCCTAAGAAAACAGGTTTTACCTTGGTGGAGAATGAAAAGAATGAGTTGGTACCAATGAGATTGCAAAATGGGTGGCGAATGTGCATAGACTTTCGAAAGTTAAATGCCGCCACTCGAAAGGATCATTTTCCTCTCCCATTCATTGATCAGATGTTAGAAAGGTTGGCAGGTAAAAGATATTTCTGTTTTTTAGATGGTTATTCGTTTATTATCGATTTTAGTTGCACGAAGATCGTGAAAAACAACTTTCACGTGCCCATTCGATACCTTTGCTTTTCGCCGTATGCCTTTTGGTCTGTGTAATGCACCTGGTACATTCCAAAGATGTATGATGAGTATCTTTTCTGATATGATTGAGCATTGCATAGAGATTTTTATGGATGATTTTACGGTGTATGGTGATTCATTTGATCAATGTTTAGATAATTTGTCTAAAGTCATGAAATGTTGCATAGACACTAACTTGGTTCTTAATTATGAGAAATGTCATTTTATGGTACAAGACTCTATTTTATATTGTCTAAATAAATATTGCAAAATAGAATAAATTATCTCTTGTATGTTAGAAAAAGAAAGAAAATCAAAGAAAATGTAAAATAAAAGAAAAGACAAAAGAAATTTCAAAAGAAAAAGGGGAATTGACCCAATGCCGCCCACTCTCAAATCTCTCACCCTCACAAACCCACTCGCTAACTCCCTCCTGGTTCACTCACATTATAAATAAACTCCCCACTCCAGCGCCCTCAGACCACTGTCGCAATTAACTCGCTAAATTGCCTTATCCTCGCTAATGTGAAAGATATTCGTAGTGTACTTGGTCATGCATGATTTTATAGGTGATTTATTCGATTAGATTATAAAATATTTTGTAAAGAGCTTATTATGGCCAAATATTCTTAAATGATTATTGGAAGGAGGCGCACAACCTTTAACAAGGTTGCTTCAACACGATGTTCCTTTTGAATTCGGGGAAGATTGCAAGAAGGCTTTTGATTTGTTGAAGGAGAAGCTGACTTCAGCTCTTATCATTCAGCCACCAAAGTGGGATTCACCATTTGAACTCATGTGCGATGCGAGTCATTATGCAGTAGGAGCAGTTCTTGGACAAAGAGAAGGGAAGCAAAGGCATGTGATATATTATGCTTCGAAAACTCTCAATGCAGCCCAATGCAATTACACCACATCAGAAAAGGAGTTGTTGGCCATAGTCTTTGCATTTGAGAAGTTCAGGTCTTATTTGCTGGGATCAAAGGTGGTGGTTTTCTCGGATCATGCAGCACTCAAGTACCTTTTGGCAAAGAAGGAGTCTAAGCCAAGACTGATCAGATGGATTCTCCTGTTGCAAGAATTTACATGGGAGATTAAGGATTGCAAGGGGAAGGATAATTCGGTAGCTGATCATTTGAGCAGGTTGGTGCATGAAGAGGAATCTATTTCCATTTCTGAATTGTTCCCAGATGAACAACTCTTCTTGGTGCAAGGTAAGTTAGGTAAGGAACCTTGGTATGCTGATATAGATAACTTTTTGGTGACTGGAATTTTTCCACAAAGAATGAGTAGTGCAAAAAAGAATAAAATAAGAAATGACTCTAAATACTATATATGGGATGAAACTTATCTTTGGCGAATTGGTTTTGATCAAGTCATTCGTAGGTGTGTGTCTAATGACAAGATTCATTCCATATTAGTATATTGTCATAATTATGCTTGTGGAGGACATTTTGGTCCGTGACGAACGACAAGAAAAATTTTGGATAGTGGTTTTTATTGGGAAACTCTTTTCAAGGATGCCTATGTTTTCTGTAAAAGCTGTGATAGATGTCAAAAGATTGGAAATTTAACTTTGAGAGATGAGATGCCCCAAATTCCAATTTTAATTTGTGAAATTTTTGACGTTTGGGGAATGGATTTCATGGGACCATTTCCAAGTTCTTTTGGTAATTTGTATATATTGCTTGCGGTGGATTATGTTTCCAAGTGGGTAGAAGCGAAAGCTACCCGGACTAATGATTCGAAAGTTGTTGTGAGTTTCCTCAGGTCTAATATCTTCAGCAGGTTTGGCATTCCAAGAGATGTGATTAGTGATCAGGGGACTCATTTCTGCAACCGAAGCATGAAAGCATTGATGCTCAAGTATGGTGTACACCATAGAGTGGCAACTTCATACCATCCGCAAACTAATGGGCAGGTTGAGGTTTCAAACAGAGAAATCAAGGGAATTTTGGAAAAGATGATAAATCCTAATCGGAAGGATTGGAGTTCGAGATTGATGATGCATCGCTGGCCTATCGTACGACATATAAAACGCCAATTGGTATGTCGCCATATCGATTGGTATTTGGTAAAATGTGCTATTTACCGGTTACGGTCGAGCATAGGGCTTACTAGGTAGTGAAAGAGTGTAATATGAATTTTACACTAGCTGGTCTTGAAAGGAAGCTGCAATTACTGGAATTAGATGAGTTGAGATTGGAGGCTTATGATAGTGCAAGATTTTACAAGGAGCGGACTAAGAAGTTTCATGATAAGTTGATTCGACGAAAAAGTTTTGTAGTGGGACAGAAAGTGCTGCTTTTCAACTCGCGATTGAAATTGATGCCAGGAAAATTGAGGTCTCGTTGGACTGGTCCGTATATGATTGTGAGTGTTTTGTCCAATGGGGTTTTTGAAATTCAGAGTTTACATACTCAGAAGGTTTTCAAAGTCAACGGTACTCGGTTGAAATCTTATTATGAAAATTTTGATGTTTCGGAAACCGTTGAAGAAATCACTTTGGCCTACCCCGTTTATGACTAATGTCGAGGGTAGGCATTGGGTCTAGCTACAGACGGTAAATAGCGGCGCTAATTGAGAGGCAACCCAACGTTTTTTTTTTTTTTATTTTATTGTTATTTTAATTTCTAGATTTTCTTAGTTTTAATTAATTTTTCTGTTGTTTTAATGTTTCTTTTAAGTTTGGTTTATGGCAGCAGGTTTTGAGCCTGTACAGAAGAAAGTACAGAGTGAATTGGGTGAGATACTGGGAGCAAAACTTTTCTTCAAGACATGCAGACTAAACTACAGGGGGTTAAGTGTCAAGGTCATAAAGAAGGAAAAAAAGCTGATGAATAGTGAGGGGGAGGCCGATCAAATAAAACGGCCAAATTTCAATTTGGGGCTTTTAGCCCTAACCTTTCTATTTTCATCAAGATTTGAGCACCATCTCCTTCATCTTTGCCAATCTGTGAAAAATTCTTCGTCTTCTCCGAGCTTTCGTCTACCATTGTTGACTGCCTCTGTTTTCAATGGCTCCAAAGCAACGCGCCGCTCTACCTTTAGTTCCACGGCGCCGTTCGAGCCGTTTGCTCGCTATAATGCCTCGTCGAGTAGCCGTAGCATCTTCGGAGCCCGTCGAGATTTCAACTTCATCATCATCGTCTGCCTCTTCGCATTCGTCGCCGGAATCTTATGCCCCGCCGCCGGACTCTTCGACTTCCTCTGCCTCGTCTATACCGGTATCTCGTTTGGCCGGGCCTTCTCACCAACAGCCAACTCAACCGTCTCAAGCCTCTCCGTCTTCACCTACCTTGGAACCTGAGCAACGACCAACTTCCCCCGTTGCCCCGCCATCTCAACCCGACCAACTTCAGGAAACAATGATACTGCCGATGTCATTGTTTCCACATTCTGCTCGGAAGCGACCACGAGTTCAAAAAGGAAAGGCTGTGATGGAGCGGGTGATACATCGAGGTAGTTGTTTGACTTTTAATACAAGACTGTCCATCCGGCGAAGTTCAGACATTTTGGCTCGCAAAATAATTGCAGGTAAATGCTTTCATCTCCCTACTTTGAATGCTTTAAATTTATCTGGAAAAGTTGCAAATTTCATGCGGAACGTTGGATGGGAAAATTTTTGGGTGTTGAATTTCCCTTCTTTTGATGAACTGACTAGGGAGTTTTATTGCACCTTTGTCTTTAATACTGCTGAGACTTTTTCTGCGGATACACCACATTTGATTCGATTCCGTTTAATGGGCAAAGCTTTTAGTCTGTCTCTAAATTCTTTTAATGATGTTTTGCGATTTCTGTCTGGTCCTGTTCCGAGCACGGAGAGGGACAGTTCTTTTTGTGAATATTGTGAACCGTTTAATTCTGATTGTAATTTGGTATGGCATACTCTTTCAAACGACCGGGAGCCATACAATCCTAGTCGTTAGAAGAGTATCTTTCTTAAGGACCATGCTTTGCAGGTGATCCAAAAAATTTTGGCTTATAGTTTTTCGGGTCGAAAAGATGGTTCTAATATTTGCACAAAGCCGGAGTTGTTTTTTATGTGGTGTATGGTGAACAAGAAAAAAGTTAATCTGGGCTATTGGTTAGCGAGCCAATTTGTTTTGGTTTTGAATAAGAAGAGTCGTCCGTTAAGTCTTGGTTCTGTGATTACACTGTTAGCAGTTAATTTAGGGGTTTTGAATTTGCAGCAACATGATCTGAACATTGCATGTGATTGTGAGCCCTTGGATATAAAATGTTTATATCGCATGGGTTTGTTAAAATTTGTTGATGAATGTGATCCCCCTCCTCAGCCGGGTGTGTCTGCACCCGAGCAACCTTTGCTTCCTGTAGGTACAACTGTCACCTCGTCCTCCTCTGATCCTGATTTGAGAGAGCTCCAAGCTGCTGTGCAGCGAATAGATGCTAATCAGCAGCATCTTCAGGCCATGTTGATGGCATATTTTGATTTTGTTGGTTTCCACCCCCCGCCTCCGCCTGCTCCGTGTTCTTGATTAGGGAAGTTTTTCTCACCCTTTTGTTTTGGTAATTGTTTGTACATTGGGGACAATGCACATTTTAGGTGTGTGGGGGATTTTGGATTTTGGTGGATTTTGGTTGCATGTTTTTTATTTGTGGGTTATTCTTTTTGGATATGATATATCATGTTGTTGGGATGTTTGGTAGTTCACTGTGCATTATCATGGTGAAATAGAAATTCTTGATATGTGATGGGCATTTTGAAATGTTTCTGCTCTAATTTAATTGCATGTTTTCAGAAAAATTTTCTTCAACCATTGGGTATGCATGTGTTGACTCTTAGCCACTTAAAGTGAGATTTTGGACCATTTATGGAGCATTTCATTCATTTTGCTCTCAGTTATTCTTGTGTGTTTTCTCGCACACGGATGCTAATTCTAGAACTTGCACTTTTGTATACATTTTGAGATCACATTAATGAGTTTATGCACTAATATGATTAAGGCATTTAGGAATTACCAATTTTGGCTATCTTTTTTTTTCTATCCGACCCTTTTTAATAATACCCCCTAGTTAACCCTTTTGATCCTTACCTATTTCTTTCACTCAACCAGATTTAAATGAACCCTAGCCTTTTTGACTTTCTTTTTCATTAACCAATGTCAAGAATTGTAGGAATTTCATGTGAGTCATAGTTCTAATTCAGTCTGTGAGTTGGGCATCAAATGGAGTACATCCTGTTTTGTACCAGAATATGAGATATTTGGTTTTGAGTTGTGTATTGAATGTGGTTCTGCTTAAGAAGTGTGCCAAACAAGAGCTTCAGTTCATCCAGTGGCTGTTAAAAAAAGCAGCAGAACAAAAGTAGTGGCAGCAGGTCAAAAGTTTGTTAAAAAGAAAAGAAGAAAAAGAAAAAAAAGGAGAAAAGGAAAAGAATAAAAGTTTGAAGAAGCAAAATCAAGCAATTCAGGAAAGAGGAGCAGAATTGAAGTAAAAATCTTAACATCCATTTTCAGTAGTGCAAAGGTTCTGTGAATAAAGTTTTAAGCTTCATAAGGACATTAATCAGTGATAATTGAGCTATGAGTAGTATGTTATTTCTACATTTCCTTGACATTTTAATTCACCTTATATCCTTATATCATACCTTTTTAATCCCTAGCCCCGTTACAACCTTTTAAAGACCTTTTGATTGGTGCATTAAACTCATACTTAGTGATGGAGATTTGATCGACTTGCAAGCTTATGGTAATTGCATTCCGTTGTGTTGAGTCGAGTGTTTAATTACATATCCTTGTTTAAACACTTGAGTGAATGAGTGTCTCCGTGTGAATGGTTGAGACATGCATATGTGGAAGTTGAAGATTCTTTTGGAAACATGCTAGTTAATTTAGATGAAACATTTTAAAGAGTTCCATTACCTTGATTGAATTTTGAATTTTCTATGGTAATGCACATTGAAATACCTGCATTTGAGTAAGATCATATCTTCACAAGCTGTACAGATCAAAGAACATGCACTTCTGTTTTGTTTAAAGATGCTCGAGGACAAGCATCGTGTTGGTGTGGGGGAATTTTGATGGGAGCACGAAAGTGTGATAGAATTAGCCGATTTTATGATTTATTTTAGAGTAAATATTACACTTTTGGTTGGTTTTGTGCTGGTTATGTTTGTAGGTGTGAAGGGAGCTGCAAAAGAGGGAAGTTAAGAAGAAAATGCAGGATTTCAAGCAAATGGAAATCTGGGATGTCACATGGGCATGTGTTGTTCAAATTTCGGAGCTGGAGCTGTTGTCAAGTTGCTGAATTTTCGAACAGATTTGTTGGGCAGTTAGAAAAACTGTTACTTCTTTCTGATTATGTTTATGTATTAAAGGAAAATCCTGATTTGGAAGTAGTGGGTGGTTTTTAGGAAGTTATCGGTAGTTTTGAAACTACCGAGTAATGGCTTTAGTGGGGGAGTAGAGTGGTATTTTATGCGGGAACTCTGTACAGATCAGAGGGGGAATTTTTCGGCCAAGAGAGTGGAGAGACATCAGACAGTAACCTGGGAAATAGAGAAATCACTAACAATTGTTAGGAGAAAAGTGTAGGGAACTTGTCATCTTCTTTGAAGTTCATAACTTGCTGGGAACATAAATTCTTGTTATTTTTGTAAGTTGTTTTTAAATCATGTTTAGTAGCTAAAGTTCTTCTTCCAGTCAATGAGAAATTAAGTCTCAAGCATTTTATTTATGTGAGATCTAATTGAGTTATTTCTTGTTTGGTTTTCAAATATTTGTTCGTTCTCCGTTTTACACGTTGGAAGCTAGATTATTGTGTCTAATTAATGTTTAATGGCCAAAATATTAATTAACATAAGATTCTAAAGCTAGTTAACACTGTTGATCCGTAATTGTCCTCGGTCTTAACAAAGTGGCAAGTAATACACCTTTTAGGCATCACAAGCATAATCGGACCGTATTACGGGAACGGATAATCATTGTTACATGTTATTGCTTCAATATGCATGGCTTTGAATCGGGTCTCTCTCTTCTTAATGCAACAGAGTTATTAAATCTTACGAGCGTCTCGGAGGTTGTAACTCGGTTAGACGGTAATTAACGAGCGTCTCTTGGTTATCAATACGGTAAGGAGAGATTGAGTGTTAGGCGTTTGTCAACACTTATAACCGGTTTATTCGAAATCTAACAAGATATTTTTGCATCTATGATCATAAATAAAATGCGAGACGAAATTGGTTCATTGGTTGGATTTTAATTTTATTGAATTAAATTAAGTGTTAATCTGATAGCTTAGTTACAGTCATTTATTTCAGTTAATTAGTCTTTAAGTTTATTTTTAGTTAATTTAAAATCTAAATTTGTGTTATCTTATTTACTAATAAAATTCTAAAAAGGAATATTTTCAACGTTCCCTGCGGATACGATCCCGACTTACTTTATACTCGCTATTAAGGAAGGAGGAAAAAAAAATAATTTTGACGATTTGACATTCGTCAACGATATATTAATTGTTTAGTGTCTATCTTCCACAGTAAATCTATAATATAAAATAGGTTACGCTGTTAAAAAAAAGTTAAAAAATTAATACCCTTGGGTATGTGTTAAAAAAGTTTATATTTTAACGAAAGATTATTAATTGTATAAGGGCAAAGCTGCTTGTCCTCCTCAAATTTGTAAATTTATTTTTATTAATAAAATTTAACAAGGTATCGTCTCTGTTTTCTTAAATAAAATTACAAATAAAAGTTTTAATTTTTTTCTCCACTGTTGAATGATCATAATGTTTTAATTGATTATCGAGAGCCGAGAGGTCTTCATTTTTAATTTGTTATTTTAGACTTTTTTGAAACATGATTAAAACATATATTGATTTATTTAAATATTGACACCCTCCGGTACTAATATCCTCCCCTACTCGCGCCGTGTCATAGGCACAGGCACAAAGACTAGTTTTTTAATAAAACATATAAGACAATCATTTATAAATTGATCACAAATTTGGTTTCCGTTTAAAAAATTTCTCCGTACTCACTAAAACCAAATTTCTTCAAATCAACCAAAATTTGGAAATCTACAAAAAAAAAAAAAAATCTCATAAATCAACTACTTCAATCCCCAAATTAAAATGTTCTAATTTCAAATTAAATAAATATACATTTCCTACCAAGTTATTGAATACACAAATTTAGGAAATAAAACAATATTATCATAATATCAATATATCATCTATCGCAAATTCATAAATCACAATTCACAATAATTACATAAATTAAATACTCAATTAGGGCTATTTCAAAATTATGATTATTTCAAATTAGGGCTATTTTAAAATAAGGGTTATTAATTTTTAAAAAATTTAAATCACAATTATAATTTGTTTTTAATTTAGGTGGGGGCAAATTATAGAAATTAGATTCAGGTGGGGGCAAATTATAGAAATTAGATTCAGGTGAGGGCAAAATGTACAATATAACATATACTTCGTATATTTTTTTTAAAAAATTTCTTCACAGAAAAAACCCCAAGTGGGGGCAACCGCCCCCATACTCTTGACCTTGTGTCCACCACTCCTGCAACCAAATGGGACCAACGCAGAGAAGGTTGAGGCCTTTTGGCTCCAATTATTGATTTATATTTATCTTTCGGACACCTCATCATTTTACAATATTACTTATTCCATCCTAAAATAAATGACTTTTTTAGAGATTTGTAAACAAATTGATAAATCAAAATCAAAGAAATCATGTGTAATTAAGCAATACAACACTCTTTATTTATTCCCTGTTCATGGCCGGTGAACCCAACCAACTTATCATTCCCTATGTTCATGAACCAACCAAGCCGCTCATCCTAATCACCGAACACCATTAAACTTACACCCCAAAACTATCTCTCCAAAAAGTGAAATTCATGAGTAGAAATGCAAAAGCCAACCATCAAGTGTATATATCAGCTTCTCGAGCTTTACTGCATTATGATTCTACCCGGGAAGTACGTACTACATGTCGGAATTATTTCGTAACGTGACCCATATGAACTAATAGTAAATACATGCGTTTTAACAATAAAATGTCTCACTTTGATGGTTAAGTGAGATTAAAATTATGTTAAAGCTTGAGAGTTTTAAAGTGGTACTCCCTCGTCCTATGCCTTAAATAATTGTAAAAAATATATACATAATAATGTGTATATCAATTTCTTTTTCCTATTCGGTAAAGTCACTTTCACTTTTGGAGACGGTGGCTTTGGCTTATGGAGGAAGACTTGGTTGGTTTTCTTCGAGATGAAGAAACTGGAAGCTACGTACTCTCTCAAGTCTCAATATGTGTATAAAGTGTCCGTCACAGGACGTGCAATAAGAGAGACTAAAAGAGGGTCTTCGAGAGGGAGAAGGAAATTAAAGGGAAGTATTCAAAGAGAGCTAGAATGCAAGGGAGAAAATTCTACTTAAAATAACAGCAGCAACCCAGGCCAGGTTAGTTTTGTTTGCATGTATATGCTTATTAAATCTTTATATATCTTGCGAGAACGATGTGTTCTAAGATTTTGGGTTTATTAAAGTATAAAAGTATAACATTACAATCAAACGAAGTTAAACAAGTTTTTTTTTTTTTTGAAAATGTACAAAGGAATAGAAGTACAATGTTTGGTTCCAAAAGATCCTCATGATTTATTCAAGCGGCATATACCCAATCGGACAAAAAAAGTCGCCAGAGTAGAAAATCACCGGATAAGTGCCCTTGTCGCCGGCTAGTCGTTGTAGGCGCCAACTTATTGAGTTTTGAGTATACTGTGATTTTTAGAACACTAACTATATCAATATTAATTATTATGTCAATTGTTTTTCTAATCGGTGATTGGTCAAAAATAACAATAATTTTGGGTCGGAAGGAGTATTATGTACGGTATACCCATGTGGCCATGTGGTTTAAGGAACTTTTACTTCAGAATATACTGTAGAAGTTATTTGCTATCTTTGTTACTTTCACGTGATTATTTATTTATTTTGATTTCCTGTTTTCCTTCTCTGGATGGGCAGTGAAGTGATAAATGGAGCTAATAGCTTGTAGTCTGGATTCTGATATAATCAGCAACCTTCCTAGTAACGTAACAGACACCATCCTAACATGTTTGCCTCTACGAGACGCGGTGAGGACGAGCATTCTGTCAAAGAAATGGAGATATTGCTGGATCAACCTTCCTAAACTTGTTTTTGATGAAACTATGTGCCAAGTGTCAGTCGATAATAAGCTCCTCGCAAGATATAAACTCGTCTCAATCATCTATCAGGTCCTTCTTCTCCACCGTGGACCGTTACTCAAGTTCAGCCTCTCTCATTCTGTCTTGGAGAGCTGTCCTGAGATTGACAATTTCATTATGTTCTTGTCAAAGAACAGTGTGGAGGAGTTCAAACTTAATATTTGGAAGGGGAGAAGTATAAATTGCCTTCATCATTCTTCTCTTGTCGGGAGCTGACACATTTGAATCTGTCTTCTTGTGTATTTACTCCTCCACCTGCTTTCAAAGGCTTTCGTAGGTTGATTAGCTTGAAGTTTGTAGATGTTGTCTTGGCTACCGATTTATTTGGAAGCTTCGTTTCCAGTTGTCCGCAACTTGAGAGGTTGACTCTGATCAACCCCGGGAGATTTCATTGCTTAGGAATAAGTGCTCCTAACCTAAAATACCTGCACTTGGAAGGATCTCGTGAGCAGATTGTTATTGATGAATCTGAAGAGGATATACACCTTAAAGATGGCGAAAAATGCAGATTGGTCAAATTTTTCCATCGTCTGCCTGCTCTGAATAAATTGATTACAAATTATACCTTACTCAAGGTAGTATTGGTGTTTGTGCTTTCATCGTCAGTTTGTTTTAGTTTATTGTGTTTTAATTTCTTAATGCTAGTTTTTGCCATATTTAAGCACTTGGCTGGAGGTGGTGTACCAAAGAAGCTTCCAACTTCTATCAACCTTAATTTTCTAAAATTATCTGGAATATCCTTCGATGTCCTTGTGGTGTCAAGTCTTTTTTGCTTGATTAGCAGCTCCCCCAGCATACAAAGAATTGAAATCAAGGTGAATATAACAGGTCTTATTATATCGTATTTTAAGATTTCATACTGAGACTTATGTTTTCTTTCTCCTAGGCATTTCGCCTGCGGAATGTTAATGAAGCTCCAGTTCTAGATTTTCTCAAGGCTCTAGACTGCAACACTGATCTAATCTGGAATGAACTTCGAGAAGTTAGGCTAATTTCTATCTCTGGAATGGAGCCTGAGTTGAAGTTTATTAAGCTTATATTAGCCAAGTCACCTGTGCTAGAGACAATGCTTATTAAACCCAAGTTAGATGATGTTGCTTCCAGACTGGAGCTGTTGAAAAAATTGACGAGGTTTCAACGTTCATCCCCAACAGCAGAGATCATCTACGAATAAGATGCTTATTAAAATCCTTACCTAATGTGCTTGAACAAGTAAAAGTCGAATTCCTATATTTTCTTCTCAGTACTATGTGATCTACTCTTCCAGGAATGCATTAATCACTTGTATCTGATATATTAGAAATATGTATCGAACTTCTCCGTGACTCAGTCCCAGGCTTCTTTACTGTTTGATGTGAAAATGCTGAATCAATTGGCCATAACAAATGGCTAGGTGGTCAGACTCGTATTTCTTATACTCTATGGGTTGCAGGTCCATGGTTTTTACACTTATTGAAAGAAAGCTTATAACCTGCTCGACATAATGCCTGAAAGAATGCTTATAACCCATTCGACATAATGCCCAAAAATAAAAGGGAAGTGAAATTATATCTGATTGAATAAATGATATGAGCTGTCTAGTTGGTTGTATTGTAGTGTGTGTGACCTATTTGAGTGTAGATAACAAGCCTCATGTCAAGAATATGAGAAATATGTGGGCTGTAATGGCCAACTGTCAAAATTGGTTGGTGGGTTGGATCAACCCACGGGTCAAGCAAACCCATCATATAACGGGTCGGGTGGGTCGACCCATTTAGATGATGGGTCAATAAATTATCAACCCAACCCAACATGGGTTGTGGGTCAGATGGGTTAACCCATCAATTTTTCTTACCTAAAGACTACTTCTTTTATTTTTAATTTTTCATTGTTTTTCCACTTCTCTGTACTATACAAAACAACTTAAAATCAAGTAACCAACTAATCTGTTCTAGGTTAACATAAAATAAACAAACTAAAACAATTGAATCTTCATTTCAAACTTTTGACAAACATTTTATGGGCATTCCTCTTACATGACTAAAAAAACCTTGGATGTCAAGACATGACTTCATGTAGGATGGCATAGATCAGTATAATCCAAACTGACTGCTACATAATAATTTAATAAACCTTAGATTTGTTATATATAAAAAAGTAAAACAAAAAAATAATAATAATAAAAGAAAATGAGAGATTACATGAAGACTATTCTGTAAAAATGAAAGCATACTAGACATGTATTCTTCTTTTTTTTTTTTAAAGATATTCTCTAAACGGGTCAGCCTGTTAAAAACCCGACCCCAACTCACTTCAACCCGTGACCCATACGGGTCTAACCCATATGACTCGTATTTTTATGGGTTGTCAATTTCCCAACCCAACCCATTATTTTAAGCAACGGTTTGGGTTGACCCAACGGTCCCGACCCATTTTGACGGCTCTATGGCCAATTAAGGGTTTGATATCAAATATAACCCACAATGTTTTAAAATTATACTCCCTCCGTCCCTAAATTATCGTCCTCCTTTTTTTTTCGTCTGTCCCAAAATAATTGTCCAGTTTAAAGCTTACCTTTTTAGAACATCACTTTTACCATTTTACCCTTACTTTTTCACTCTACTTTAATTATAGGTCACATACACATGGGCTTTAAAGGAAACTACACATTAAACCAATATAAATAATCAAGTCAATTGTTTTTTCTTAAACTGTACGCCGAGTCAATTAGGACGATTATTTAGAGACGAGGGAGCAATGCATATGTAATCATTACTTGCTCCATTTTTCAATGTTCAATCAATTCGACCAACAAAAGTCAAAGTAAGACTATTTCTTGGGGTTGGACAGAGTATTTAAATTTAGTATTAGCATCTCCTTTACCCAAATAAATTAGGCAAAGACTTGTGTAGGACGGTCTTACGAATCTTAAATTCGTAAGACGGAGCCTCATTTAAAAATTCGCGGGTTAATAACTAAAATTGTTAATAAAAATCACAATAATTGGCCAGCCGAGTTGGTTGTCAACCTTAAAGATTTAGTCCAAGAAGGTTAATGGTTTGACACGCCCCAGCTACAAAATTAAGTTTCAATGCTCATTTCCTCTATTTGCTCCGGTGCCCCTCCACTTTCAATGTTTGCAATCGAATTTCCACGCCTTGCAGTTTAATCATTTGTCAGCTCCGTTAGCCATCCCGTTGGCATCAATTGCCTTGGATTACTTGACAGATCCTAACGGACTTTAACAAAATGCTAAATGACACATTTAAAACCAAACGTGACACATTAAAAACACAAAAGTGACACATTTTAATGTTAAAAGTGACACTATAATGAAAATGTAACACTATCTAAAATTTATTAAAATTCTTATTAAAATACAAAGTAACACTCTTAATACTAAAAAGTAACATATTTAATACTAAAAAGAGACACTCTTAATACTAAAAAGTGACACATTTAATACTAATAAGTGACACTCTTAATACTAAAAAGTGACACTCTTAATACTAAAAAGTGACACATTTAATACTTAAAAAGTGACACATTTAATACTAAAAAGTGTCACTTTAAAATTAACGTTGACTTTTCAAAAGTGAAAATAACACATTTAAGACTAAAATATATTTTCAATGTGATACACATTTAAACCTAAAAAGTAATACTTTTTTAGGGAAAAAAATATAATTTTCATTAAAAATGTAAAGTGACACTTCTAAGGCCAAAAGTGACACATTTTATACTATGAAGTGACACTGTTAATAGTAAAAAGTGACACTCTGCATATATAAACATGAGGGGTGGTGCTGTAATTTTCAAAAACTAAGGGATTGCATTGAGATTTCTAAATTTTACCATATTTAACCTGGATAGATTCGTCTCACGAATAAAGATTCGTAAGATCGTCTTACATGAGACCACCTTAATAAAATGTTCCCTGACATTTAGCTTTGTTATTGGTATGTATAATTACTAAATTGTGTATGATGATTCTCTCTATTAGGAAGTGTTTCAAAAAAATTATTGAAGAATATAGTCGATGGACTGTTGCGGTGGAGGTAGAATCAAGCATTGTTTGTAGCACATTGAGGTAGAATCAAGCATCATTTATCCCACTTTCATTTGGTACAAGGAAATGAACCTTTACATTAGGTGTTGTTTAGTGCATTCATTGGCTGGAAATTATCAATTCAACCCATCATTGATTGTGGGTTAGGCGGGTCAATCCACTAATTTTTATTTTTTAATAATTAATCAAAATAATGATACTAATAATAAATTACACAAAAAATCTCACATTTTATTAAAAAAAAATTCTACAATTATATTCTAAATATTGTTTTTAACAACTTTCTTTAATATTAATAGTATAAAATGAGAAAAAATAGAAATAAAAAACCATTTTATCATATTCTTTTTGCATATTCTTATAATATTTCTTCCGTAAATATTACAGTTAATCTACCTTATTCTGAGATCTATTGTTGTTGTAAGTGCCACTTTTTCATAAATTTAAAATCATTTATTAATATTTCAGATATAAAAAATAATCTCACATTTTGAACGAAAAAGATTTAAACTTAATCTCACCTTCTAGTGGGTCCATATTTTCTCATCCCAAACCACCTCTTTTAGGTGGCAGGGGCGAGCTAGCCTAACGAGCTCAACCCATTTTGACAGCTCTACTAGTAAGGTTCACGTGTGTTGCACGTACTGTTAACGATTTAAAAAAAATGCTTTGCTAGGTCCTTCATTTTATTGTTTACTTTTAATTGTTGGATTTTTTTTGTGTTTTAATCTTTATGAGGTTTTTAGACTTATAAATTGTGTTTTTGTGTGTTTAGTTTTTTAGTAATTTAATTATTGTTCTTTCATTTAGAATGTATGTGTTTTGTCTTTGTATAACAACTTATCATATACCACTACAACAAAACTAGGCTTTCACAACATTTGTTTCACAACGTTTTTTTGAAAATATTGTAATTGGTTACTTTCCACAACGTTTTTTTTTTCCAAAATGTTGTAATTGGGATAATTTTCACAACATTTGTGCATAAACGTTAGGGGTGAGCTTGGTCCGATTCGGTCCACTTTTTTGGAAAAACTGAGAGAACCAGGATCAGACCAATAGTCCGATTCTTAAAAAATATAGAACCAGGACCAACCCAATATGTCTGAGAACAAATACATTGGTCCGGTCCAAAACCAATTGAAGACGTACGAGAACCAGGATCGGACCAATACGATGCGTATCTTTGATCAAGAGGATAACTAGATTTTCTAAAAAACAATGATCAATAATCAAATCATGTTCTTCCTTCATACAACATTTTGTTGGGTTCGTTGTTCTTGTGAAAATAAACTAAACGTAAAAATCATTACTTCCAAATTAATAAAGAGAAATGAAAAAGAAAGTTGTAAAGAAATTTATTGCAAGTCATCTTCCTCTCCGATCCCCTTATGGTTAATTTAATTAATTTACAGGTAACAATCCTTCAAACTAATAATGTTTGGAATCACAAAAAAAGGCAGGAAATTAATTAATAGGGAAGAACAATATTTTCCCTCCTATTTTCTCTTTAATCAAATAAGAAAACTTCGTTAAATATTGAATCAAATTATTATATATTTTCTTTAGGTTGTAAGTTGCATGCCTTTTATTATCCTCTATATATATATATATATATATATATATATATATATATATATATATATATATATATATAGATAATAAAATAATAATAAATACACATTGGTCCGGTTCGGTCCGGTTCTACGTTTTTGGTTTCTGATACCGGGGACTGACCCAATTGTCCGGTCCTGTAAAAATTCAGATCCAGGACCAATCCAAAGTATTGGTCCGATCCATTTTTGACTGGTCTGGTCCGGTTCCATTGGTCCGGTCCAGTTCTGAAAAACTTCTGCTCACCCCTAATAAACGTTGTTATTATGTGACTTTAAACAACGTTTATGAAAAAAACGTTGTAATTTCCACAACGTTTCTACAAAAAACGTTGTAATTGTTATTTTCACAACGTTTGTTTTTAAAAACGCTGTTAAATTCCACAACATTTTTAATACAACGTTGTAACTCGTCTGAATTCATCTTGTGTGAAAATTATTGGAAGTCAAGGCTATTCTACCTGATGAAAATAAACGCGGTCATATTTCCCCGCCAAAGTATAATTTCAGTAGTCGAATTCCCCTCCACTCTCCCAGCACGCTCCACTTCCCCTCCCCCTCTCCAAGCACGCTAAATGGAAAACCTTATTTTGCTCAGTAGCATAAACCTTCTCTAAGCTTCCTAATTTCGCTACTCCTCCAAATCGATCGAAAGGGATTTCTCTTTGGTAGTCGCTTTGCTTCCCGGAGGTACGACACACTTAGGGTTTGCAGAAGAGGATTCTCTAAGCTTTTGTTCCAGCGCACCTAATTCGTTCCCACGCTGAGGGTTTTTCAGAGCTTCCCCGAGGTACGACACGCTTAGGGTTTGCAGAAGAGGATTCTATAAGCTTTTGTTCTAGCGCACCCAATTCGCTCCCACGCTGAGGGTTTTTCAGAATAGGAAGTGAAGGAAGACTTTATCGTGATTAGGTAAGTTTTAACTTGCACCTTTGCCTTTTTTGTGGTTTATTTTTATCTCTTTTCTACAAGCTGAATTCATTCACTTTTATTCGTGAATTGAAAACAATTCAAACTAAGTGATCTTTGACTAACACATTATTGTTAGAGACTTTGCTTATGTCATTTTTGAAATTTGTGACTCTCTCTATATAATAGTATATCGTGTTAGAGAAATCAAACTCCAAACCCCAAATTATATAGTTATTACTTACACTAAAAAAATATTTCTTATGTTCCTAAATAATTGTCTTGCTTTCTTTTTTCGTCTATTCCAAAATAATTGTCTTGTTTATACACTTTTCTTTTTTAGGAGACATTTTTATCACTTTTGTTAGTTCCAAATGGCACAATACTAGGCTGCAAGATGGAAGGGGGTTGAATAGTCGAGTTACACTTAAAAACTTTTGAGAAGATTTCCTTAAATTAGAATGCTAACAACTATTGAAAGAGTTGTAGCAGCGAAATGATCACAGGAAATACAGACTAAGTATGATGGAAAACACTACCAGTATACTTGGTAAATCTCTAAGTTTGATGCTTGAAGGATATAAGATAAGTAAAGAGATAAAAAAATAATAAAGTAATCAGATAGTTAATAAAGAACTCAGAGATTTTGAGACGGTTCGTACTGTGAATAGTACTACGTCCACTACCAAAGCAGTCAACTATGGATTTGAAAAGTGCACCATGTTTTCCACTAGTTCTATTACATAAATCTCTAATGGATCGTGTGCAAAATATTTTACTGATGTTTGGTGGTTGAATTGAATATCTGAAAAACATATTATTCACTTGTGCTAAAGAATAGTTAATGTAACAACAATTAAGAAAGTAATAAATGATCATGATTGAGCAGTCTTCTTGTTGTTATTAAGAACTTCGTTGATCTGTTAAGGATATCTTGAATGCACTGAGAGTAAGAACTTGTAAGTTGTTGAGTAGTTTTAGGGCATTAAGTTCTTCATCTTCAATGGCAGCATTTATATGAGACAATCCTTGAGACCGTTGTGGAAGAAGAAGAGAGTAACAACTTGATTAGGTTGGAAGCATTTAATGCTGAGAGCTATTGGTTTGAATCGCTATCAAAACTGTTATGATCAAGCAAGGGAGATGAAGCAGGTACTGCAAAAGATAGCTAGTAGCCGAAAGCAGTTCTGACCTGTAAGAGTTGATACAATCTGAAATTTCCTCAGAGAGAGGTGCATCAGAATATGTGTCCACTCTGTCTCACTGTTCAGTAATCATCAAAGAGAAAAGTCTTCCAAATTTATCCATAAAATCCGGATATGAAGTTTCTTCAAGAAGTCAACTTAGAGATATATTCAAACAATGCTAATTGAACCCAAATCAAAAGATGTGTAGTGCGGCTGGAGTTGTTGATAAGGTTTCTATGTGCATCCCTAGGGGCACAGCCGCACAAGTCATTTATGAATGGAGTTATGCTAGTCACTTAATGAGCACCAAATTATGTGCACAAAATGATGCTTTATTTTATTGGTTTCACTTTAAAACTCACATTGGAGTCAATAAGATGTCAGTTAAGATTACACGTCAGTTTGTACACAACGTTAGGTACTTATTAGGTGATACAAACATAAGAGAGATGAGTCGACGTAACTAAGGCCAACCCGAGATTCACTTAAGTTGTTGTTTGGCTACGTGTTTGTTTATAGCTGCTTGTTTATTGTTTTACTTAGGCTATATGTTGTTTGTTAATTGTTGTTGAAATTACTCATTGTAATGGGAACATGGGGTAGAAAGGTGGGAGTCATTTGTGTGGTGGGGGATAATGGGGGTGTGCTGCTAGTCTTCAAGAGTCTAGATGTAAGTGGATGTAAGTGGCTCAAGATTGATCTCTTATTTAAGGGAGATAAACCTACCATTGTGGGGTAGTTATTTTGATAATCAATTTTAATAAAGGGGAACACTTAATACAATGCCTACAAAATATTTAATACATCACTTTTTGTTGTAAAAATACTATATTATCCACACATAATTTTTTTTTAAAATCCGCCACCGGCCACCAGACTCCGGCCAACCTCCGCCGCAGCACCACCCCCAACCCACATTACCCTCCCTCCCTGGACCAATTGGAAGCAGCCTAGTCCCTCCCCCAGCCCAGCCCGCCTGCTACCTGGGTAGTTCCTTTCCCCGCCCAGTGCAGCCCGTCTGGTTCCTGGGTTGTCCAACAGCCCAAAAGTTTTTTTGGCCTGCTGCCTAGGTAGTCCAACAGCCCAATTTTTTTTATTTTTTCATTTAATTATAAAATGGGGAAAGGGCAATTTGGTCTATTTTTTTAGAAAGTGTTGTATTAAGTGTTTCATTTGTAATGTATTAAGTATCAATGTTTTTTTTATTGCGGTTCGGTTCTCACCCGAATAGAGCTTACAATTTTAGCATTCCTTGGTGTATCCACTCATTGTTTACTATAGTGTTTGCTTGCTTGCTTCAACCGGGACCCTATCATTAATTGCATGTAGCATGACTCGAATGAATGATAAGTGTGAGATTTTGAATTATCAAGATTTTATGTACAAGCAATGCTAGAGCCACTCAATGTGTACTCAAATTTGTATACCAAATGATGTGACATCTTATGTGTCATATTGTTAACATAACTTTTTAACTTATAGTGGAGTACATCAAATGCCAAATAGGATAACACATTGGAAACCACATCATTTGGTGTAGAATTTGAGTACACATTAAGTGGCTCTAGCATACTCTTTTATGTACTCCCTCCATTTTCAAATATGTACTCCTCCATTTTCAAATTATCGTTTTAATTTCTTTTTTCGTCCATTTTCTAAAATAATTATCTTCTTTTAAAACTTTCTCTTTTAGAAAAACACTTTTACCATTTTATCCTTACTTTTTCTACCTACTTTAATTATGGTCACATGTTCAAGGATATTAAATTAAACCACGCATTTCACCAATATTTATAATACAGTCAATTATTTTTTCTTAAATGGTGTGTCGGGTCAAAGATGACAATAATACTCGTGCAACAATACTCTTTGGTTGGACAAGTCTACTTTAAAAGCCAAAAGTCACTCAAAAAAAATCTGCAACAAACGAGCATTAAATTAGTAGAGACAATCCAAATGCATATTGTGGATATTTAATTATACTAACTATAAAGCGGATTGTCAAGTTATCTTATCACAATGAAACTTCAAATTTTTTAACCCTTTAAGATAAAATTATACAAAAATTAAAAAAAACACTAATAATTATTTATAGGGCTAGCCCTAACGACGCTCTCGGTCCAACCCTATAGCCCTGGAGCTATATGGGCCAAAATTTTCCAACCCTAATCCATGCTTTTCTCGATTTAAATGGGCCGACCCATCAGGTCACAACCGTATTAATATCTCTAGTCAGGTTAGAATGAGTAACGTGTTTAGACGGATAATGGTCTCGACCCGAATCAATCCGTTAACATTTTTGGAATGAAACTGGTTACCCATCCAAAAAACTTTTGAGGGTTGGATCAAGTAATTTTTAGGACAGGTTGGGTAAATTAACGAGTTCTAGGTTGTAATTATTAGGCCTAATTAAGCTCTATTAAATTTTCTATTAACCAAGTTAGTTATTGTATTAGGTGGTAATAATCATAAACAAGAGTATAGAATCCTTTACTTTTAGTGGAATGGGTCATGTGTATGATATGGTGGTTAGATAATATATTCCTCGAATTATAGGTGATTTTAGGATAAAAATAGTAAAATATTACTCCACCTCTCTTAAAGGATTTTACCTTCCAAGTACTTATCTTCCTTCTTCAGCTTCATCAATAAAAAAAACCTGGTTTTGAATAATATTATACTCCCTCCATCTGTTCTATGCAAAAAATCTACATAGAAGAGCGAACAACATTAAAACTAGGGACTTTTGATGTGCAAAAATGTCTCACTTTTGTTAACGGTATGCATTTTTTTGGAAGAGAGACCGTGATGCATTGACCCAAATAAAAATAGAGTCCTCTCTAAAATCGTTTTACGAATTTTAATTCGTAAGACACAACTCCACTCTCTCGTATCTCAGCCCACTGATGCATAGTGGATAGAGTCATAGATATTCATCGGACATAAAATACTACTAAAACAATCTTTCCTAAGTTTTTACCATAAGACTCCGTTTGTTTCACAGAAAATGATTTCTGGAAAGCGTTTTTCTCATTTTTCGGTGTTTGGGTAACCTTAGGAAAATAAGGTCAACGTAAAAGCTTTTCCGAGTCAACAGAAAATGAAGGTTTCTTTTCCGGAAAATGATTTAAGGATTCATTTTCCGTAAGTCATTTTCCAAATGTTCGGGCACCCCTCCACCCCTTCTACAATTATATATATTTACATACACACACAATATTTAACTCAACAAATAAATTATTTAGAAATATAAATAGAGTTAGTGCACACTATTTATAACTTATAATTTAATAAATATTCACTACGTCCTAAAATTAGTGTCAACTATATTATTTAGAGACATCCCAAATATTGTCTATTTTCGATTTTAAAACATTTTTTTCATATCAATTATCAAAAAATTTATTTCTATTTATGAGATTGAAAAAAGATGGAAGCTATATTGATTTGACACCACTAACGATAAATTGAGGGTTATTAAAGGAAAATTACTTAAAGTTCAAGACTATCTTATATTCAATATATGCATTAATATTAAAAAAATATATTTTTTTATTTATTCATATTGATGTGGCAAAAATACAGCTTGGATCGTCTGTGTGATGGGTAGAATATCTGCGCTTGATCTGTTTTCTTGAATTTGATTAAGATCACAAAAACACCTTAGTGGGAGTGCAAGACTTGCCCTCGCGAAACCACTCCGGCGTGAGAGTAAGTATCGGGTGTGAGAGTCAAAAAGCAATTTGACAGAGGTTTTAGGCTCAAGAAAGTGTGTGTATCTTGCTTGGGTTTATGAAGGGGTATTCATAGGCCCCCAAGGACGTAGAATCCTTGTATGATTCAGTTTCCATAGTTACCTAGCCAATTTAGGATGAAATCCCTAGATTGTAGGCGTGATGAGCAGCTGGCCGCGTGATTGAAGGAGCAGATATGGTAAGAATCTTGATCGAATAGGAAAACCTTTGACCTGTCTTGGAGAACAAGTTGCTGAGATTCCCCGTTCGACACCTGCCCGAGCGAGCAAGGCTCTGCACGGCTGCATGAGATATATTTGTAGGCGACAAGTGTAATTCCCGGGCATAGCCCCTGGTCGGGCAGGCGGGGCTTATACCCGGCCAGGCTTGGGCAGGACATCTGATTCTCTGTGATGTCCTGTTAGCTCTGCCCGCTAGGTTGGTAGGTCACATGCTAATTGAGCTCGTGACTGGCACGTGTTAGTCACTTGTGCGTCGCTCGTGACCCGGCTTGGGCATATCACATCACATATATTGTTTTCTGCAACGTTTTCTGTGTGTTTGCCAAACATACGAAAATGTTTTCTAATATATTTTTTAAAAGATTTACCAAACAACTGAAAATGATTTTTTTTTCATTTTTCAAAAATTATTTTTCGAAAATCATTTTCCGTGAAACAAAAGAATCCTAAAAATGTTATTCCTACACGGTTAATTCATTTGAAAAGATTCTCCACTTTTTGGATGAAATGCTAAGCGGCTGCAAGCCTGCAAACAAATGATACCAAGGTAGAGAAGGTTGAGGCCTTCACTCCTATTATTGATTTATATTTATTCGAAGGACACCTCATCATTTTTCCGCTTTTTAGAGATTTACACATAGATTTAAAAAGTTTATAAATAGAGTGATATATTTTTCCTTTCCTTTTTTTTATAGTATCAATGCATCAGAACATTTTCAATATAACATTTAATTAGAAAATAATTAATATGAACAATTTTGACAAAATACATATAAATTTATCTTGAAATCATAAAACATCATTTATTTTGAAACAATTTTTTGTTGTTACTAAAATATTATTTATTTTTGGACAAAGGGAATCTTTGTTTGTGGAGAGATCGTCTAACCGATCATATCCGTAAGTCATAGCCCCACTCTCTCACAGCTGATCCTAATTCATAAATAGAGTCTCACTCTCTCACAGCTAAACCCACCAACACAATGAGTCGGAAAAAAAGATCAATCATACATAAAATACCCGTAAAATATTTTTTCTAAATTTTTGTCAAGTTTGTATCAGTTACATATAAGTATATATATATGCACACATAAATATATTAGAACAACACTGTGTATATTTTTACAAGTGAAAAAAGAAGAAGCACCGTCGTCATGCAAATGGATTCAAAGTTTCTCAACCGTAGATTTACAAATGGTGGAAACAAATAATAACAAAAATAATAATTAGGTGCCTTTGTCATATTTAACAATCTTGTAAGAGTCCAAATTTCGTACCTCTGGTATGTAACATTGACATGCGATATCAAGACTTGTTGTAACTTAACGAATGTCAAGTTACATGGTTTTAAAATGCAAAAGACAAAGCATGATGCGTAAAATAGTAAAATGCAGGGGCCAGAGTGTCCAAAAAGGAGGCAAAAATTGAAGGCTGGCGCGGCCAATAAGCCAAGACAGGCGCGACGCTCAATCCCCTTGGTGTCGGTGCCAGGATCCTAAATAGTGCACTCCGTCTTAACGCATTGCACAAGCCTTCAAGTGCACGGTACAAGCTGGTGAAGCACAAGATGAAAATCACAAATGCCAGCGGTGTCCCTCCTCTCACCTATAAATAGAGGTGCCCGGCTTCGCTTTCACGACGAGAATTTTATCTCACAATAACTCTGCGTATTTATTTTACGCAGCGATAGAAGAGCGATCGTGAGATAATGAGTGCCCCCTTTTATAAAGCCTCGAAGCTCTGTCAAATCTCCTCCAAACACAAAACCAACCGGTCAAAGAGAGCCTTAGCCCCCCAGCTAGGTTTTGATGAGGGCAAGATTTCCATGAACTTTCCAGGGAATTTTCTGTTATTTTGTGCTATTTTTGAGTTAATTATGCGTTGGAAATATTATTATTTGTGTTTTTGTGCTTAATGTAGGTTTTCACGCATAATCGAGCTTTTATATGGTGTTTAGCACGAAGTTCGAGACAATTCCGGGCTTAAAAGTTGAATTAGAAATTATTTGGACAACGTCCGTTAAGTCCGTCAAGATTTCTAAGGCAAATCTGAGCTAGTAGAGGCTAACGGAGGCTGATAAAGTTAACGGAGGATGAATTTGCAAACCTGGAAGGAGGCTGGAAGGCGGCGCCAATTACTGAACCTTCAGGGGCACCTGAGTAATAACCAGAAGTTCAGGGGAGCCGGCGCAATTTCCAGAACTCCTTTGCGCGTTATCGAGCTCTCTGTGGTGCCACGTGTCGAAATCTGCAGCCTTCTGCCCACTAGTGCTGACCCGTGTCCTTTTCCTGGATCGGGTCTGACCCGCGTGCATCCCAGCCCACTTGACCCAATCACCCGCCATTTAACCCACTTCCCTCACTCATCCACCAGCCCATTTGACCATGGGTCACCCGCACCCTTTCTCCTGGATAACCCATCTCCCAGCCGCGACCCATCTCCATTTTTTTCCCTTTCAGCCCCCAATTCCTCTATGATTTGCCTATTTTACCCCTGCTTGTCCGGCTTCCCTTTGCTGCCTCCATTTTAATCTGGCATCCATCATTTTGAAGAAAAAACAAGTCCCCATTTCGGGACTTTGTTCCCAAATGGGGCACAAGCCCCCATTTCACCAAAAATCACACCAAATCTCCAATGCTTGATCACCATTGAAGGTTTGGAGCTTCAAATCAAGGGCCAAGGACGCATTTGCAAAAGATTTCAACCCCGGAACGCGATTTCTTCGGTTTAATTCTTTCTACCTCTATTTTTGATAGTTGTATAATTTCTTGGGTTGATTTATTTTGTAATTACAGAATTGGTTTGTGCTTCAAATATTTATGGAATGCAATTATTTTCTATGTCTAATGTAGTGTTTTAATTTAATTTATCTCTTTATTTAGTACACAATTATGTTGGTTATTATTTTGTGCAATTAATACTTTTAATTATCTGGAAGATAATTAAATGATTTTAGAAATATTTAGGATCCGCGAGAGCTACCTTTATATTTCGGGCCAATCAACTTAATAGTTGGTGTTTTGTGACACACACCGATAGCCATAATGAGACTAGGTTTGACACGCGATCGAACCACCTTAGCCATTCGTGAGGTCGGGAGGTTAGGGTTGACTATAAGATACGAGAGCCCGTAGTTAACTAATTTTAGCTGTCTCGGCTACCAACATGAATTGTAGAAAAATATAGAGAGTTTCTTTTTGCGAAGTATTACCCATGCGTTTGGTTATTATTGTGTGTTCTTAATGCTTTTAATGGCGTAGCGAACCATTAGATGCTCACTAGAATGATAGGATACGAAGCGAAAGCCCTTCCTGTTATTCCGAAAATCACAATAGTAGTTTGCGTGGCGTGAGACCGAAAGGAGATCGCGCGTAGATAGTCTTTGGATGCTTGCTTACACATGCAGTTATTTTATCCCCTATGTTATGTGTTGCGATGATATGAGCCCGTAGCAAGGTTGAGAGATAGCTAGATTTGCTATACGTAGAGAAAGCCCGTAACGAATAAAATAGCGCGTCCGACTACCAAGACTTGAGTTAAAGAAAAGCAAAAAGAGGATTAAATTAAGCACCGGTTAGACTAGAAATAATGCGTTCCTATATTTCTATCTTGATTTGTTGTTGTCAAACCACCTCCGCTTTAGTTTAGATTTAATTGTTTTCTAGGTTGTTCATATTTTTAGATTTTAATTCAATTTCTTTTCGCTCAAATATAATTAGTTAGCATAATTCCAGTACTTAGTTAGAGTGAGAATTACGCGCATTCCTCGTGGGATCGACTCGTACTTACGAACTTTATTATTTGATACGGCCGGGTAATCTTGCCCGAGATGCGTTTTTGCGCACATCAGGTTTCCACCCTATTCCCCCGGTCCAAAAATCCCAAAAAGAGCGGTTGCTCTGCCCGAACCGAATCCAAAGGCCAAATCCGCCAGAAGCAAGCAGTTGTTCTGCTCGATTTCCGGCAGCAGTAAGCAAACAATAGCAAAACGTAAGCAGTTGCTCCGCCCGTTTGACGGTGCCCAGAAGCAACTTTCGGAAGCAGTTATTCTGCCTGAATCACATTAGCAGCAAAAAGACTCCCTCTCCTAGAAGGACAGAGCGAGCACACCAACGCTCTTAAAGGTGAGCCTTTAAGGGTTTTATCTATTAAAAAAAAACTATTTTCATCCGGCCCAATGTGAAAAATATAAGTTGTTGTGTTGCCCGGGTCTATGTAGAAAATAGCATTAAAAAGAGCCATTATTATGGCCAAATATTTTTAAATGTATTTGTAATTATTGGAAGGAGACGGCTGCAAGCCCGTAAATAATGTAAACATGGATATATCTGCTTTTAATGCTTTATTTATTTGCTAAAAAAATATAATAAAAGCAAACTTTAGCAAAAAACTGTTTTGAGACCGAAAGGGTGAGTTGGGTGCCTAGCACCTTCCCAACTCATAACTTAGCCTCTGAACCCCTTTTTACAATCTCTGGTTTATTTTTGGTTTTTCTTTGTTTCTTCCTTAAAATAAAGATGGCGACTCTGTCAAAACATTTTGGATCACAGTGAGGCCGCAACATCCTTTATTGCAGTTTCCCGCTTTCCCTTAAACAAGGGAGAATGAGAATGAAATGGTGATGCATTTCCTGTATTTTGTTTTCCTCTAAACAATGGAGGATGAGATACGGGGAGCCCAAAGCACTCATAGCGATCCAAAATAAGCCTAAGGTCATGGTGAGGCTCGCAACATCTTTTTTTGCACTTTTCTGTTTTCCCCTAAACAAGGGACGATGGGAATGAAAAGGGTGATGCATTTTCTGTGCCTTGTCTTCCCCTAAACAAGGGAGGGTGAGATACGGAAAAACCCCAGGCACTCATAATGATTTTAGACGATTTTCGAAAAGTCCATAGCGAGGCAGGGCGTGTTCCCACGCGCTCTCGCAACATCCTTTTTTTGCACTTTTCCGTTTTCCCCTAAACAAGGGATGATGGGAATGAAAAGGCTGATGCATTTTCTGTATCTTATTTCCCACCAAACAAGGGAGGGTGAGATATGGAGAAATCCAAAGCTCTCATAATGGACCAAAAATCACTCGGTGACCGAGGCGTATTCATTGCGCTTCTTGACAACACCATATTCGCATTTTTAATTTCGTCTTTCCCTAAACAAGGGAGGGTGGAATGGAAAGCGTGGTGTTCTTCCGCATGTCGCGTTCCCCTAGAAAACTGAACGCGGGATCTGAGAGATCCCGGGGCACCCACAGGGGCATATTAGACATTGGACATTCGAAGTCTTTTCTTTTCTTTAATTCCTTTTGTTGTAAATATTGAGAAAGTCATGTTGTGGACTTTGTCAACAACTACCTAGGAGTGGGGTTAAAATTAGAAATCATGGCCTCTATAAAGGAGGAAAGACTTGGAAAGCAAGAAGGGCTCAGCTATATAAGGAGAAGTTAGTTTTAGAAGTTGACATCCAATCATAGACAACACACTAATACACATAATCATACACACACACATACACTCGAAGATTTTGGTAGCAGCTTTCTCGTTTTCTTCTATCACACTGCTGGATTTTGTTGCATTTTGGTTTTTTCGTAAGTAATGTTTAATTATGTTTAGTGGCTAGTTTTCTTTATTCTAGTTAATGAACAAGTGATTCCCTTTTAATTACTACTGTGGGATCTAATTGTTTTTCCATTTTCAATTGGGTTCAAGTATTTATTCATTCTCAGTTTGTTTGTTGCAAAAGGAATTGTGACTTATGATTATTATGCTTAGTTAATGTTCATGACCAGAATTTTAATTAACCTAATAGTTCATAGCTAGTTGGGACCGTTGATCCGTAATTGTCATCGGGTTCTAACAAAGTAACAAGTGTCAAGTGACGCACCGTTTAGGTTACATTACGAGTAGATGATAAAGATGAAAGATTATGAAAATTATAAACGTAATATTTGAAAGTAGACTATTTGTGTGAAAAATCCATAATAGTATGGATGAAGTATTTATTGTTAGTCCAAAAAGGCACAATACTAGGCTAGAAGGGGGAGAGGTTGAATAGCCTAGTTATACTGAAAAGCTTTTCGAGACGAGTTCCTTTAGCAAGTACTAACAACCTATTGAAAGGTTGTAGTAGTGGAAGACTTGCAAGGTAGACAGACTAAGTATGCTCGTAAACACTACCAGTAGACTTGACAATTCTCTTAAGTTTGATGCTTGAAGGAGATAAGTAAAATAACAGATAATAATATCAAATTGTAAATACGAGAGAAGAATGAACACATGTATTTTGAGATGGTTCGTACTATAAAGAGTACTACATCCACCACCAAAGCAGTCAACCTTGGATTTGAAAATGCACTATGTTTTCCACTAGTTCTATTACAGAATTCTCTAATGGATCGTGTACAAAATATTTGACTTATGTTTGGAGGGGGGTGGTAGTGAATATCTGGGAAACAGAATATTCACTATGCTAAAGAACAATTAAAGAATACAACAAGAGGAAGTAAATGAGTTGTAATGAATGAGCAGTCTTCTTGTTGTTGTTGAGGACTTCGTTGATCAGTTAGTGATCTCTTGAATGCACTGAGTAAGATGACTTGAAGTTTTTGAATCGTTTCGGAGCATTGAATTCTTTTGGTCTTCAATGAAGGTTTATAAATGAGAGCATCTTGAGACCGTTGGAGAAGATGAAGTAAGTAACAACTCTATTAGGTTGGAAGCATTACATGTTGGGAGCTGTTAGGTTGACTTCTTCTTCAATAATATCTGATTAAAGTATGGAGAGAAGCAGGTACTGAATCGAGCAGGTGGAAGACAACAGAGATTACAGAGCTACAGGAGTTAGTACATACTGTTTGTGTCAGATTGTGGATCTGCTCTGTCCTGTTCAGTAATCATCACAGACGAAAGTCTTCATTCTTTTTGGAAAAACGGGAATGGCGTATCCTTAAATTCAAGAGTCAACTTTGAAGGATGTAAATAATCCTTTTGAATTATGCTGAGCTGGACAACCTGATGGTCTTCGTATACGTCATACTGCAGATCGAAGGCAGACAAGGTTTGCTGGTGAAGCCTTTGCCCAAGTCTTCTGGTCAAGGTTCTCAAAATCGTTAGGTGGGTGCTAGGTGCGAGACGAGGACCTAGCGCCTAGAGCGCCCAGGCGGGGACGAAAAATTATGCATAATTATCATTATTTTGATATTTTTTCTTAATGTAATCTAATTAAGAAGATTAAATCCTAATTACCTTTTTATCGGTGGGACTTGTACATGGAACAAATTTTTGAATTGAATCCTATATTCCTATGCCAACCCATACTCAAAGGCTGAAGCCTACTCCTTAATAACACTGACTAGTCTGAATTATTACATGAAAAGTCTGCCTCAAATTAATTTTTAAGGTGGTCTTCTGTAAGACGGTCTTACGGATCCTTATCTGTAAGACGGATCTATCCATGTTAAATTGGGCGAAATTACAGTGCCACCCTTCATATTTATATATACAGAGTGTCACTTTTTACTATTAACTGTGTCACTTTCTAGTATAAAATGTGTCACTTTTGGCATTAGAAGTATCATTTTGCATTTTTAATGAAAATTACTCCCTCCGTCCCTAAATTATCGTCCTCATTTCCTTTTTCGTCCGTCCCAAAATAATTGTCCACTTTGAAACTTACCTTTTTAGAACATCACTTTTACCACTTTACCCTTACTTTTTCACTCAACTTTAATTATGGGCCACATATACATGGACATTAAAGGAAACTACACATTAAACCAATATAAATAATCAAGTCAATTACTTTTTCTTAAAGCGGTCAACAAGATTATTTAGGGACGGAGGGAGTATATTTTTCCTAAAAGTGTTACTTTTCTGGGTTAGGCTTTAAGGATGTGTTGGTTAAAGATGGCTTAAAAGTACTTTTAGGCTTAAATGTGTCACTTTTAGTTTTAAATGTGTTACTTTCACTTTGAAAAGTATCTTTTTTTTTTATAAATAAAAATCATTACGTTTGATATTAAAGTGTTACTTTATGACATTAAAGTGTTACTCCCTCCGTCCCTAAATTATCGTCCTCCTTTCCTTTTTCGTCCGTCCCAAAATAATTGTCCACTTTGAAACTTACTTTTTTAGAACATCACTTTTACCACTTTACCCTTACTTTTTCATCCTACTTTAATTATGAGCCACATACACATGGGCTTTAAAGGAAACTACACATTAAACCAATATTAATAATCCAGTCAAATAGATTTTCTTAAACGGTGCTCCGGGTCAACCAGGACAATAAATTAGGGACGGAGGAAGTACTTTATAACATTAAAAGTGTCACTTTTTAGAATTAAATGTGTTACTTTTGACCGTACAAATGTCATTTTGCCTTATAAATAAAAATCGTCGTTATTGACCTTAAAAGTGTCACTTTTTAGCATTAAAAATGTCACGTTTTAGTATTAAATGTGTCACTTTTGGCAGTCAACGTTAGTTTTAAAGTGACACTTTTTAGTATTAAATGTGTCACTTTTTAATATTAAATCAGTCACTTTTTAGTATTAAGAGTGTCACTTTTTAATATTAAGAGTATCACTTTTTATTATTAAATGTGTCACTTTTTGGTATTAAATGTGTCACTTTTTAGTATTAAGAGTATTACTTTTTAGTATTAAGAGTGTTACTTTGTATTATAATGAGAATTATAATAAATTTCCTTTATAATGTCACTTTTAACATTAAAATGTGTCACTTTTGTGTTTTCAATGTGTCACGTTTGACTTTAAATGTGTCATTTAGCATTTCGTCAAAGTCTGTTAGGATCCGTCAAGTATCCCAAGGCAATTGATGCTAACGGAGCTGACAAAGGATTAAACTACAAGACGTGGGAAACATAAGAATTTCGACAAGAAACATTGAAAGTGCAAGGGCACCGGAGCAAATAGAGGAACTTCTCATTAATGAGCATTAAAACTAAATAATGTGGATGTGGGGTTTCAAACCAACAACTCAGCAACTCAGCTATCCAGTTGTTGTGATTTTCATTAACATGTTTAGTTATTAACCCACTAATTCCTAAATGGGCCTCGACAATCCTACACAAGTCTTTGCCTTAATTTTTTTATTAAAAAATCTAGACCTCATCTAATCAATAAAGAGTTCTGATCAATAAAAGATAGGAGTAATCCCGTCCATTTCACATCTTCAACAATAAAGACTTAGTAACAAATTGAGTCTGGACGAAAAATTTCCTTCAGCCCTAGCAGTTTCGAGCCTTCGATTCCTTTATCTTCGAAGAAATTGGGATAATGGTAAACACCATTTCTTTCGCACTCTTTCTCTCTCTCTCTCTCTCTCTCTCTGTTAGATTTCATACAGCGCCATTGTCGTTGCCATCGCCACCGTCAGACTTCATTTCTTATTCTCTTCCTTCACCATCCCTCCATCTCTCGGCCCTCTTCTTTCTCTCTTCCTAGGACTACTAGGAAACGCCTAGGATGACTACGCAACGCCTAGAACGACTAGACACTGATTTTCCGTTTGGCGATTTTTTCTAACGATTTGAAGGAATTCGCGATGTCAGAGAGGCGCCTAGCGCCTAGGGCGCTTTTTAAAACATGCTTCTGGTGATGACAACTGAAAGTTGTGAAGTCTGAATAACTATTCTAAAGGCAAAGTTTGTATGAGCAAATGCAAATCTAAAATACAAATGAGAATTAACATTTACAAACAATATTTGTTGGAAGAACTTGATCTTGAATTTAGAGATGTTAGTCGAATTGGCCCTAGCCCTACAGGGCCAACACGGTAGGTTTGTGGCCCTAATAAGATAAGCCCTGTTAGCCCTGGATTTAATAGGATTATAATTTCTCGACTCTAACCCTTTTCGGTTATGGTTTAACAGGGTTGACCCTCGATTTTACTCATGTTGACCCTTACCCTAACCCTATAGGACCGACCCTGTAGAGTTGTGACCCTAATAGGGCCAGCGCTGTTAGCCCTGAATTTAATAGGGTTACATTTTCCCTACCCCAATCCTTTTCAGTTACGATTTAACAGGGTTGGCCCTACGGTTCTCGACCCTTTTAACATCTCTAATCTTGATATTATTTATTATTTCCATGTAGACATATACACTAGGTTATACTTGTATGAGCTATGATGTTTTATCTTAGACGTTTGGAGACGTTCATGGTAACATGCATATATAGAGATGATTAGGTCAGACCATCTCCTTCTTTCTAAATTTAATGTCTACTAATGATTTTCATATTTTATTGGGTTAAAGTTCAATGCACTACAGGTCCCAGTACTATGAAAAGCTTTGAAGAGAGTTCTTGTACTATAAAAATGCACACCGTAAGTCCCTGCAATGTTGGATGAGGTTTGCTTCTCTACCACTAAGTAAACATGTTCTCACTCATGTGAGATGAGAATTGACTTTTTTGCCCTTGGTTAACAATACGTGAGTGCACACATGTTCACTTATTGGTAGAGGAGCAAACAACATTAAGACTACAGACTTTTGATGTGCAAAAATGTCTCACTTATGTTAATGGTGTATAATTGTACGACAGAGAGACCGCGATGCATCTGCCCAAATAAAATAGAGTAAGTCTCCTTTAAAATCGTCTTACGGATCCTAATTCGTAAGAGAAAGTCTCACTCTCTCATAACTTAACCCACCATAACACAATGAATCAAGTTAGAAAGATCTATCAGACATAAAATACTCGTTACACGGACTTTTATAAGTTCTTCCCATAAAATATGTTGTTCCTCCACGATTAATTCATTTGGAAAGATTCTGCCACTTGATAAGGCCGCAAATTCTTATACTCTATTTTTGGATGAAATGCTAAGCGGCTGCATTGGCGGACGTAGAAATTTTCCTAAATGGGTGCACAAATTTAATAAAGTTATAAATCATAATTGTCCCCTACGCATTTTCATATTTTGAAAACGTTTAATCACATCACCATTTGTAACGTTCCAATTATCTGGTAGGAAAGAGGAGTATAGTGTGCTGTCTTACTAATCCCCTACATGTCTAAAATTACAATAAGGTACAAAATTCCAAAATACCCAGCAGTGCTGATACAGTTAGAAATCTACACCCAGTGTATGTTATTATGGACTTGAAATGACAGCAGTTTTGATGCCTCGAAGGCGGCCACGTGGGAACAAATTGATGAGATCATAACCGTTGAGTTATTGTAATAATTTTGGACGACTAAATTGGATGCTCATGACTCTTAATTGTTGTCCTATATTCCTATTTAAGAATAAAAATAATTATTTTTTATGTTGTCTTATTTACAAAGTTAAGAAAAATACCAAAATTTTAAATTGAAAAATAGTCAATTTAAATCAATAGAAGTGAAAATAATAATTTAAATTGAGTGTATAAAACATTCTTCCGATTTTTAAAAATATCTAAAACACAATTTATTGAGTTTTTGTTTAGGTGGTTTGGGTTTTAAAATGGGTATTAATTTTTTTGGAAATTTTTTGGTTTAACTAAGAATATGTATAACCATTAATTGGGAATTCTTCCAATTTTTTATGTTATTAAGACCACTCTAAAAGATAAACTGTTTTTATTTTATTTTAAAAAAAATAGAATAAATAATAATATGTATAATTACTAATTTGGAATTCTTCCGATTTTTTACGTTGTTAATAATATGTATAAAATATAAAATACATTTTTCATTAAATACATAGTCACTTTTTTATACCAACATAAAAACGATTGATGGGAGCACGAAAGTGTGATAGAATTAGCCGATTTTATGATTTATTTTAGAGTAAATATTACACTTTTGGTTGGTTTTGTGTTGGTTATGTTTGTAGGTGTGAAGGGAGCTGCAAAAGAGGGAAGTTAAGAAGAAAATGCAGGATTTCAAGCAAATGAAAATCTGGGATGTCACATGGGCATGTGCTGTTCAAATTTCGGAGCTGGAGTTGTTGTCAAGTTGCTGAATTTTCGAACAGATTTGTTGGGCAGTTAGAAAAACTGTTACTTCTTTCTGATTATGTTTATGTATTAAAGGAAAATCCTGATTTGGAAGTAGTGGGTGGTTTTTAGGAAGTTATCGGTAGTTTTAAAACTACCGAGTAGTGGCTTTAGTGGGGGAGTAGAGTGATATTTTATGCGGGAACTCTGTACAAATCAGAGGGGGAATTTTTCGGCCAAGAGAGTGGAGAGACATCAGACAATAACCTGGGAAATAGAGAAATCACTAACAATTGTTAGGAGAAAAGTGTAGGGAACTTGTCATCTTTTTTGAAGTTCATAACTTGCTGGGAACATAAATTCTTGTTATTTTTGTAAGTTGTTTTAAATCATGTTTAGTAGCTAAAGTTCTTCTTCCAGTCAATGAGAAATTAAGTCTCAAGCATTTTATTTATGTGAGATCTAATTGAGTTATTTCTTGTTTGGTTTTCAAATATTTGTTCGTTCTCCGTTTTACACGTTGGAAGATTATTGTGTCTAATTAATGTTTAATGGCCAGAATATTAATTAACATAATATTCTAAAGCTAGTTAACATTGTTGATCCGTAATTGTCCTCGGTCTTAACAAAGTGGCAAGTAATACACCTTTTAGGCATCACAAGCATAATCGGACCGTATTACGGGAACGGATAATCATTGTTACATGTTATTGCTTCAATATGCATGGCTTTGAATCGGGTCTCTCTCTTCTTAATGCAATCGAGTTATTAAATCTTACGAGCGTCTCGGAGGTTAGACGGTAATTAACGAGCGTCTCTTGGTTATCAATACGGTAAGGAGAGATTGAGTGTTAGGCGTTTGTCTACACTTATAACCGGTTTATTCGAAATCTAACAAGATATTTTTGCATCTATGACCGAAATAAAATGCGAGACGAAATTGGTTCATTGGTGGATTTTAATTTTATTGAATTAAATTAAGTGTTAATCGATAGCTTAGGTACAGTCATTTATTTCGATTAATTAGTCTTTAAGTTTATTTTTAGTTAATTTAAAATCTAAATTTGTGTTCTCTTATTTACTAATAAAATTCTAAAAAGGAATATTTTCAACGTTCCCTGCGGATACGATCCCGACTTACTTTATACTCGTTATTAAGGAAGGAGGAAATTTTTTTTTTTGACGATTTGACATTCGTCAAATTTTGGCGCCCTTGCCGGGGAACGGTTATGATATTTATTCCTTTGTTAGAATTTTATTGTTGTTTTGTTTCTTTTTATGCCTCGATCTTCTCGTACAGGAAAATTGATTTATGATCCGGAGATTGAGAAGACAGCAAGAAGGTTAACAAAACAAACTAAGCTCAGTCGGCAAGCCAATATCTCTTCACCGGGATTGAAATCAACATTTGAACTGGCTAGTTCAAGTGATTCAAGTGACGAAGAGCTGGAAGAAGTAGAGCAAGTTAAGGAAGAACAAGAGGAAATTGAAGTCGAGAAGGTTGAACCCCAAGCCGAAATGGCAGATCCTCAACGAACCTTGAGGGAAATGGCTACACGATGTGAATCGCCCGCCTTGGCATCACATTCCGGAAGTAAATGCTTCATTCGAACTAAAACCTGTTCTGATCCAATTGTTACCCAAGTTTCATGGGTTGACGGGCGAAGATCCTCATAAGCATCTGATGGCTTTTCATCTAGCATGTTCAAGTCAAAGGCCGCAAGGAATGACTGAAGATAACATGAAATTGAGGGCTTTTCCTTTCACATTGGCGGACAAAGCAAAGGATTGGCTGTTTGATTTACATCCGGGAGCAGTAAGCACATGGCCTGAAATGAAGAAGAAGTTTCTTGAACGATTTTTCCCTGCTTCAAGAGCAGCGAATATTCGTAAAGATATTTGTGGAATAAGGCAATTTGTGGGAGAAACTTTGTATGAATATTGGGAGCGATTTAAACAATTGTGTGCGAGTTGTCCTCAGCATCAAATTTCTGATCAGTTGCTAATCCAATATTTTTATGAAGGTTTATTAATTGCAGATAGGAACATGATTGATGCTGCGAGTGGGGGAGCTTTCATGAACAATACATTGGAGGAAGCCAAGCGATTAATTAATGATATGGCTGAAAATGCTCAGCAATTCGGGACAAGGCAACCGGAGGTTCCAAGTATAGTGAATGAGGTAAATGTTTCTTCTATTGATCGTAGACTAGATACTCTAACTTCTGTTGTGGAGAAACTAGTTTCAGGGCAAGTTCAGCAAGTTAAAGCATGCGACATCTGTTCAAACGTTGGTCATCCGACAGATATGTGTCCAACGTTGCAAGAAGATCCCAAGGAATTAATAAATGCTGTTGGCGGGTTTCAAGGGCAGCAACAAAGGAAGTATGATCCGTACTCTAATAATTATAATCCGGGATGGCGCGATCATCCGAATTTGAGTTATGGCACAAGAAACCCGAACTTTTCACAACAACAAATTCGGCTCCATTCCCACCTGTTTAGCCGATTCAGCCTACTAATAGTCCAGGGACTTCGCTTGAGACTTTGATCAAAAGTTTGGCAGACACGGTACAGCAAGATCGACAGCAAACTAAGGCTAGCATTAAATCCTTGGAAGATCAGATCTCGCAACTAGTTGTATCAATGAGCAAAATGGAAGTGAACCAAGGTAGATTACCTTCTCAAGTTGAAAAGAATCCACGGGAGAATGCTTGTGCGGTAACTCTTAGGAGTGGTAAAGAGTTACAGAATATTGCAAAGGAGGAAAAAAAAGGTGAAACTAGCAGCCAAAATGATGAGAGTGTACAAAAGGAGAAATCGGTGAAGGAAGAAGTTGGAGGATCAGGTTCAGAAAATCAGAAAATAATTATTCCTCCACCTTTTCCAGGAAGATTGGCACGGGAAAAGAAAGAGCAAGATGACAAAGCAATCTTGGATACTTTTAGCAAGGTAGAAATTAATATTCCTCTTTTGGAGGCTATTAAGCAAGTGCCTAAGTATGCCAAGTTTCTTAAAGAGTTGTGCACGAAAAAAATGAAGTTGCGACAGGATGAGAAAGTGTTGGTAAGTGAGAATGTTTCAGCCATGATTCAACGGAAATTACCTCAAAATGCAAGGACCCAGGTATGTATACTATTCCTTGTATTATAGGTAATAAAAAAGTTGAAAAAGCCATGCTTGATCTAGGAGCGTCCATAAATGTCATGCCTTTATCTGTGTATAAAGCATTGAATTTAGGTCCATTGCGAGATACACGAATAATCATACAACTTGCAGATAGGTCTAATTCTTATCCCGAAGGTGTGGTAGAGGATGTTTTGGTGAAAGTGAATGACTTAATTTTTCCGGTGGATTTCTATGTCATAGATATGGATGATTCGTGTTCTCCTCATCCTTCTCTTATTCTGTTAGGGAGACCATTCATGAAAACAACAAAAACAAAAATTGATGTAGATAAGCGAACTTTGACACTTGAATTTGATGGCAATGTAGTAACTTTTAATGTTTTTGATGCCATGAAATATCCAAGTGACTCGGAGTCTGTTTTTCATGTGAGTGTCATTGATTCTATCGTGCGAGATGAGTTTGAGTCTAATGTTCTTGATGATAAATTGGAAGTTGTCCTTGTGAAAAGTTTGACTGATAAGGATGTACCTTTTCAAAACAATGTTGAAATGCAAAAGAGTATCATGGCTCTTTATTCCACACCTGAGGTTACATCAAAATTTGATTTTCCGACTCTTCCATTACCAATGTCAAGTGAAAAAAATCTTCATTCCACAATTCAAGCACCTAAGTTGGAATTAAAGAAGTTACCTGAACACTTGAAATATGTCTACTTAGATGAAAATGAAACTTTGCCAGTCATTATTACTAATAATTTGACTGAGTTGCAGGAAGAGAAGTTGTTAAGAGTCTTGAGAGAGAACAAAGGAGCAATTGGTTGGACACTTGCAGACATTAAGGGAATCAGCCCTTCAATGTGCATGCATCGCATTTTGTTAGAAGCTGATTCCAAACCGGTTCGTGATCCACAGCGGAAATTGAATCCGCCCATGAAGGAAGTTGTTCTCAATGAGATTTTGAAGCTTTTGGATTTAGGGATTATTTTTCCTATTTCTGACAGCACTTGGGTAAGTCCCGTTCATCTTGTTCCTAAGAAAACAGGTTTTACCTTGGTGGAGAATGAAAAGAATGAGTTGGTACCAATGAGATTGCAAAATGGGTGGCGAATGTGCATAGACTTTCGAAAGTTAAATGCCGCCACTCGAAAGGATCATTTTCCTCTCCCATTCATTGATCAGATTTTAGAAAGGTTGGCAGGTAAAAGATATTTTGTTTTTTAGATGGTTATTCAGGTTATTATCAGATTTTAGTTGCACTCGAAGATCGTGAAAAACAACTTTCACGTGCCCATTCGATACCTTTGCTTTTCGCCGTATGCCTTTTGGTTGTGTAATGCACCTGGTACATTCCAAAGATGTATGATGAGTATCTTTTCTGATATGATTGAGCATTGCATAGAGATTTTTATGGATGATTTTACGGTGTATGGTGATTCATTTGATCAATGTTTAGATAATTTGTCTAAAGTCATGAAACGTTGCATAGACACTAACTTGGTTCTTAATTATGAGAAATGTCATTTTATGGTACAAGAGGGAATAGTGTTAGGTCATGTAGTTTCTGAAAGGGGAATTGAAATGGACAAAGCTAAGGTTGATGTAATTGCTAAATTGCCTTATCCTGCTAATGTGAAAGATATTCGTAGTGTACTTGGTCATGCATGATTTTATAGGTGATTTATTCGAGACTTATCCAAGATCGCACAACCTTTAACAAGGTTGCTTCAACACGATGTTCCTTTTGAATTCGGGGAAGATTGCAAGAAGGCTTTTGATTTGTTGAAGGAGAAGCTGACTTCAGCTCTTATCATTCAGCCACCAAAGTGGGATTCACCATTTGAACTCATGTGCGATGCGAGTCATTATGCAGTAGGAGCAGTTCTTGGACAAAGAGAAGGGAAGCAAAGGCATGTGATATATTATGCTTCGAAAACTCTCAATGCAGCCCAATGCAATTACACCACATCAGAAAAGGAGTTGTTGGCCATAGTCTTTGCATTTGAGAAGTTCGGTCTTATTTGTCTTTGGGATCAAAGGTGGTGGTTTTCTCGGATCATGCGACTCAAGTACCTTTTGGCAAAGAAGGAGTCTAAGCCAAGATCGATCGATGGATTCTCCTGTTGCAAGAATTTACATGGGAGATTAAGGATTGCAAGGGGAAGGATAATTCGGTAGCTGATCATTTGAGCAGGTTGGTGCATGAAGAGGAATCTATTTCCATTTCTGAATTGTTCCCAGATGAACAACTCTTCTTGGTGCAAGGTAAGTTAGGTAAGGAACCTTGGTATGCTGATATAGATAACTTTTTGGTGACTGGAATTTTTCCACAAAGAATGAGTAGTGCAAAAAAGAATAAAATAAGAAATGACTCTAAATACTATATATGGGATGAAACTTATCTTTGGCGAATTGGTTTTGATCAAGTCATTCGTAGGTGTGTGTCTAATGACAAGATTCATTCCATATTAGTATATTGTCATAATTATGCTTGTGGAGGACATTTTGGTCCGTGACGAACGACAAGAAAAATTTTGGATAGTGGTTTTTATTGGGAAACTCTTTTCAAGGATGCCTATGTTTTCTGTAAAAGCTGTGATAGATGTCAAAAGATTGGAAATTTAACTTTGAGAGATGAGATGCCCCAAATTCCAATTTTAATTTGTGAAATTTTTGATGTTTGGGGAATGGATTTCATGGGACCATTTCCAAGTTCTTTTGGTAATTTGTATATATTGCTTGCGGTGGATTATGTTTCCAAGTGGGTAGAAGCGAAAGCTACCCGGACTAATGATTCGAAAGTTGTTGTGAGTTTCCTCAGGTCTAATATCTTCAGCAGGTTTGGCATTCCAAGAGATGTGATTAGTGATCAGGGGACTCATTTCTGCAACCGAAGCATGAAAGCATTGATGCTCAAGTATGGTGTACACCATAGAGTGGCAACTTCATACCATCCGCAAACTAATGGGCAGGTTGAGGTTTCAAACAGAGAAATCAAGGGAATTTTGGAAAAGATGATAAATCCTAATCGGAAGGATTGGAGTTCGAGATTGGATGATGCACTGTGGGCCTATCGTACGACATATAAAACGCCAATTGGTATGTCGCCATATCGATTGGTATTTGGTAAAATGTGCTATTTACCTGCTATTGGTCGAGAGCATAGGGCTTACTAGGTAGTGAAAAGAGTGTAATATGAATTTTACACTAGGTGGTCTTGAAAGGAAGCTGCAATTACTGGAATTAGATGAGTTGAGATTGGAGGCTTATGATAGTGCAAGATTTTACAAGGAGCGGACTAAGAAGTTTCATGATAAGTTGATTCGACGAAAAAGTTTTGTAGTGGGACAGAAAGTGCTGCTTTTCAACTCGCGATTGAAATTGATGCCAGGAAAATTGAGGTCTCGTTGGACTGGTCCGTATATGATTGTGAGTGTTTTGTCCAATGGGGTTTTTGAAATTCAGAGTTTACATACTCAGAAGGTTTTCAAAGTCAACGGTACTCGGTTGAAATCTTATTATGAAAATTTTGATGTTTCGGAAACCGTTGAAGAAATCACTTTGGCCTACCCCGTTTATGACTAATGTCGAGGGTAGGCATTGGGTCTAGCTACAGACGGTAAATAGCGGCGCTAATTGAGAGGCAACCAACGTTTTTTTATTTTTATTTTATTGTTATTTTAATTTCTAGATTTTCTTAGTTTTAATTAATTTTTGTTGTTTTAATGTTTCTTTTAAGTTTGGTTTATGGCGCGGGTTTTGAGCCTATAGAAAAAAAGTCAGAGTGAATTGGGTGAGATCTTGGGAGCAAAACTTTTCTTCAAGACATGCGAGACTAAACTACGAGGGGTTAAGTGTCAAGGTCATAAAGAAGGAAAAATAAGCTGATGAATAGTGAGGGGGAGGCCGATCAAATAAAACGGCTAAATTTCAATTTGGGCTTTTAGCCTAACCTTTCTATTTTCATCAAGATTTGAGCACCATCTCATTCATCTTTGCCAATTTGTGAAAAATTCTTCGCCTTCTCCGAAGCTACCATCATGCCATCGGCTTCGTTCAATGGCTCCAAAGCAACGCGCCGCTCTACCTTAGTTCCACGGCGCCGCTCGAGCCGCTGTCGCTATAATGCCTCGCCGTAGCCGTAGCATCTTCGAGCCCGCCGAGATTTCAACTTCATCATCATCGTCCGCCTCTTCGCATTCGCCGCCGGAATCTTATGCCCGCCGACTTCGACTTCCTCTCGCTGCCTATACCTGCAGATCTCGCTTGGGCCTTCACCAGCCACCAACCTGCTCAAGCCTCTCCGTCTTCACCTACCTTGAACTCGAGCAACGACCAACTTCCCCGTTGTCTCGCCATCTCAACCCGACCAACTCGGGAAACAATGATACCGCCGATGTCATTGTTTCCACATTCTCGCTCGAAGCGACCACGAGTTCAAAAAGGAAAGGCCGTGATGGAGCGGGTGATACATCGAGGTACTGTTTGACTTTTAATACAAGACTGTCCATCCGGCGAAGTTCGCACATTTTGCTCAAAAATAATTGCGTAAATGCTTTCATCTCCCTTGAATGCTTTAAATTTATCTCGAAAAGTTGCAAATTTCATGAACGTTGATGGGGAAATTTTTGGGTGTTGAATTTCATGAACTTTGATCAGTGGAGTTTTATTGCACCTTGTCTTTACACGCCGAGACTTTTTCTCAAGGATA
>CM028380.1:3518475-3605271 GCA_013146195.2 Codonopsis lanceolata
CAAACTACACCTCCACAAAGTTCCGCTTCGTTTGAGGGGGGGGTGTTAGCACATAATTAATTCCTCCATGTGCTTTAATTAAAAAATAGGAAAGTTTCATTAGCGCAGAATTGTAGCCGAGATTTGACAGAAAGATTGACAGCCATTGGTCAATCTTTCCTTACTTTGTACTCCTAAATACAGTATATATTGTACGTACATAAACATATCAATAATGTGAATTGATAATTTCTTTCTTCCTGTCTTGGTCTTGCGAAGTTCTCGTTTCTTCCTCTTTCTCTTCAGCTTCTTTCTTTTTTACTCTTTCATGGCCATGGCAAAGTGATCTCGGTTTTGTAGGTATGGTGGTGGTTCTGTTCAATGAAACGTCACATAGTGGTAGGGTTGACGGATTAATCGGGTTGATGGAGAAGAACCATCGTGATTCAATTTTGGCGAGAACCGAACTAAAGAAGAAAAAAAAAAAAAGGATCGTTGAGGGATACTAGTGCTCTGATACCATGTAAAACTAGAAACTGAGATGTTTTGAGTAATTGTTTAGTTATACTAGTGCTCGGATACCATCTTGATTACACCGCTGCTTATAGAGTAAATGAAATTAGAAAATAAACAATCCTAACTAATTAGTTACAACAAATTCATGATAAGATTTATCCTCAACTTGAATTTGAAGTGTACTCCTCGACCATATTTTTGGTGGACTTAAATATAAGTAAAAATCACCATATTAAATTCTACTCACAACTTTCAAGAAGTTTGGTACCAAAAATACCCTTTGTTAATTTTTTTGTTTTTCAAGATATGTGCATATTCCTTATACACAAAGAGCCACTAATTATAAAAGGAGCTATAATGAATTGATGACAATGAGTTAATATTGCATTAATTGTTATCAATTTTGTGTGAAATACTTAAGGGTATTTTAGTAAGTATACTTTTGTTTTATATAAAATCAAGACAATTTAACTAATTTAACTTACTTTCTTAATCAGGTAAGAGTTTTGCTTATATATAAGGTCCGGAGGGTGATTCCTCGCACTCCACATTCCCAACAAACAACTCCTCCCCGGTTATATTAATACTTCGACACCTTGATTGTATTTGTCGGCATCTTTTAACCCATTTGCATTCAAAGGAGAGTTTCATCATCTTTCTTTTCTTTTTTTTTCGACCATTTCAAAAAAAAATTTAAAAAAAGAAGTCAATTTTTTTAATCTTAAAAGATTGATTTTACCATCCTACCATGATTTAATTATACATTAATTAATGGGTCTCTCTCACATATGAACATTAATAAAAGAAACACACAACATTCAAATATAAGTCAATTAATTTTTTTAATCGGTATGTTTAATCAAACAAGAATTTGTTTATTTTTTATTAGTAGTAGTTTCGTATGTAGGTATAGGACGTAGTAAAGGGAGTTCGAGGTGAATTATGACCCACAAAAAGTGTCAATTCAATCATTCAATGAGATACGAGCAAATACAAATTAATCTATTAAATAAGACTATTTTTTTAGGATAGAAAGAACACACACATATATCACACACATACACATACACATACACATATATATATATATATATATATATATATATATATATATATATCAATTATCAATTATTCGATTTGTTAAGAAATTATCGACTTGGATCGATCGAATTATCTTTCTGATATTCAAAAACTCGATCCATATCCTAAATTTTCTGGATTCAAATTTTATTTACCTCGAATTAAAGTACTGAATAAAATTAATATTGAGGTATTTTTACTTAATCAAAGGTTGAATAAAATTAAAATTTTATATTTTTAGCTTACACAAATATGAATAATAATGTTAGTAAGATCTTAGAGTTCATCGAAAAATTTATATTTAGTAAAACTAGTAATGATTAATTACTAAAAACATATTATTAGTAACTTTTATATGTATAATATTAATATACTTTTTTATATCGATCGGATCGGGTTTGATTGTTAATGGATCGAACACCTTAATCCATATCCAATTTGTTAAGCTTTCAAATTTTCGATTCGATCAAAATCGGGTAATTAGATTTAAAAACTAAATACATATCCTAAAAATAACATCAATTGGAATCAAAATCCAATCCATTGACAAGCTTACACATATGGAGTTTACTAAATTGCATGTAATTTTTTATGTCATGTGCCAAATTATGTTAGTTTGTTGGGTAGGATATATTTAGCATAGTGTAAATGAAACAAATTTGAATGGAGGGTGGAAAGTGTCGTTTGCTGGATACATCGGGGGTTAAATCATATTTTGGGCTAGTAAAAAATGAGAGGATAAAATTATACGTGATATTTATACAAGTTAACATATACACAGAGCAGCACTACAAGTCTACAACAATTTAAAAATGCAAGAATTCCAGTAGTCTACTAATAACACTCAATTTCAGCAGTAGTCAAACGATGAAAACATCTACTAACAAGATAACTAACTTATACTGTTCCTACGCCAAATAAGTCTACATTTCGCACCGGATATTACCCATTTTCGGGTAGTCACAACTGGAAAGCTTGCCTCAGAATTTCAAGAGTTCGAGTGGATATGCTCATGCTGTGCCATCTCCAAGAATTCAGGTTCAATAATCTTAAGAGTTCGACTTCTGGTCGTTGAAAAAATGTGGTATGATTGTTTTACCACGATCGGTAATGGGGAAATACGCCACAAAGAGTTTCCTCCAAGTTACCACAGGAATTAAAGCAGCAATCTATTCTAGAACCAACCAAAAACAAAAGCACCGCAACCCCATTATTGCTAATATCCTTAAACCATCAAGATGATCTTTAGCTAATAGCAATGCATTCTTACTCATGGTCTTATATCATCCAACCAACTATTGTTTTAGTTAGTGATGGTAGAGGAGAATAATTGATCAGGTATACATACCTTTTGTGTTACTGGATATAATGATTGCTCATGAATCCAGAGGCGCGCACACACACACACAGAGTCAGTCAGCCATTCAGCCAGCCAGACAGACAGACAGTCAGTTTATATGTCATATATTTACTAAATTCTTCATTTACATGGGATAAGCAAGTTAGAAGGAAATCAAAAAACGACAACAGGATACACACAAAACTACAAAGCAAGAGGTTGCAAACTGGGGATACATTTGAACCTTGTAGTGTCTAAGCAAGCTCGGTCATCTTGGAGAACAAGCACTTTTAGTGTTCCTGATTCTCTCAGCCAGGCAGCCACTACAGGCCCAGTTGATGTGAACCTCCCAATATTGCACTGGACAATCCTAAATGGTGCACCCATGCTTTTGAGAAGCGCCTCAATAGCTCGTTTAAGTGCACCATCACCTACTACTTTGCTATGTTTGCCCCATCCTGTTAAAATGCTGCATAATAAAGGGTAAATGAAAATGTAAGTTAATAGCCAAACAAGTCGAGATTTTGGCTTAGCTTTGGGACCACAGGAGGAGGTGATTAAAATCATCAGAAAAGTCCTAGATTAAATGATATTTCAGTAAGTTACCTGTCCAAAATGCCAGAGCATGTCCGTAAGAGCATTATAAAAGGCGGATGCAGTGGAGGAGTCCATCTGCTTCACCTCATCAAAAAGGGAGATGGCATGCAACTGATAGGATTATATCATAGATAGAAACAGAAAGTGAGAAGAAGATAAAGAGTGCGACAGTCCCAGCACTTCATAATCTTCTCATATCAATCAGGTTAGGTTTATATTCAGGGAACCTAACCTCTTCCCCAAGATTACAATCAATCTAAGATTACAATCAATCTAACTAAATAAATACAATTATATTAGATAGCTAAATTACACTTACACCCATACGGCTAATACCCTCTCAGAATACCCCAATCCCACATCGGGTAGATATGTGACTTGTGTTTAATTTATAAGGTAGTCATGCGCTACTACCGAGCATCAACATCATCCATGGACTTTTGGGCTCGGCTTGTGGTGGGCCTTATGACCCAAGGTGTCAAGGCTCCAAGGCTGTGTGGGCTACACGCAAGCGGATCGGGCCTCGGCCTTCGTGAGCGCTACACAATGGTATCGAGCCGGTCCCGACCATAAATGTGAGAATAAAGTGCAGGCGGGCCAAAGTGCTACACCAGAAGCGTGGAAGGTGGGAGCCACCTCGATCCCCGCATCGACGAGCCATCTCTTGATTCCTACACGCTCGGTACAATTCTCCGGCCTTGATGAGGACGCCATGATTTGAGTCCTACATCGCCTGGTATACACGGGCCGCCTGACGAGATGTCAAGGATTTGAGTGGGGAGATTGTAATACCCCAATCCCACTGTAGCATGTACGGGACTTGTGTTTGATTTATAAGATAACCATGCGCTACTACTGGCATCAACATCATCCATGGACTTTTGGGTCGGCTTATGGTGGCCCGATGACCCAAGGTGTCGCGGCTCGGGCCAAGATGTGGGCTGCCACGTAGCGGACGGTTTCTGCTACACCTCCCTCAAGCTAGACGAATGTGGAAGTTGCGCTTGAATGACAAGGAGTTGAACCGCTGCCGGAAGTCCTTTGGTGAATAATCAGCAAGTTGATCATACGTGCGCACGTAGTGAAGTTTAAGAAACCCGCACATAACAATTTCATAATCGATTTCTATGTGACGAGTCCGAGCATGAAAATGTGATGGCGTGTGCCATATGAAGAGCGTAAATATTGTCACAATATAATGATCGAGGCGCCGAGACGATGTCAAGCTCGCGAAACAAGTATGCAAACCAACGAAGTTTAGCCGCAGAGTGGCTAAGGCGCGGTATTCGCCTTCACCGCTAGACCGAGATATCGTGGGTTGCTTCTTTGCCATTCACGAGACAAGATTCGGACCAACATAGATGCACGACCCGTTATAGAACGACAATCATTTGGGTCCCCCGCCCAATCGAATCATAGTAAGCCTTGATAGCGAAATTAGAAGATGGGTAAGGTAAGGCCTCGATGCAAAGGATCTTTAACGGCGAAGCGAAGGACAATCCGCTTGGTCGCTTGAAAGTGACTCGTCCTGGTTGATGCATAAACCGACATACTTGATTAACTCGCGAACGAGAGGTCGGGCTCGGGTGAGGGTGAGATATCAAGATCCCCAACCAAACCAAGCGATGAGAGGCATCGGCTACTAAGGCACCATCCAGCCGAGGTCAACCGACCGATGCCGGGTGGGTGTGGAGGCGTGTTTGCGCGGCACATGTGAAAGCGATCTAACAAATCAATAGCATACCAGAGTCTCGTGAGACATGAAGAGTATCACCTCGACGTGTTGCTTCAAGGCCCAAGAAGAAACTTAAGTCGCCTAACTTACGACTTTCAAACGTGTCACGAGATGGTATCAATAACAAAGATTGACCTCGAAGACGAAGAGCTGTGATAATTATGTCATCGACATAAACGAGAATCACAGCCAAGCTGTGGACATGCCAAGATGCCGAATGAATGAGAAGAATCTCGAACGACTATTAAAGAAACCTTGACCGAGCAAAACCGCGTGAAGACAATGATACCACGCATTACGACCGGGATTGTTTAAGGCCATACAAAGCTTTATCAAGTTTGCAGACGTGACTTGGTGCCGAGGTATTAACAAACCCCTGAGGTTGTTTCATGACACATCCTCGTAATGCCATTTAAGAATGCATTCCCGACATCCAACCGCTTAATGTCCCAATGACGAGTGAGCCACAACCAAAATAGTACGAATAGTCGAAGGTTTGACAACGGATTCAAAACGTTTTCATCAAAATCAATACCTACTGTTGACTAAACCCTCGAGCCACTAATCGGGCTTTGTAACGCACGCTCAATTGACCCATCGCCTTTCCGCTTGACTTTGTAGATCCAACGACACCCGACGATGTTCATTCGTGGATCAAAAGGAACAAGGTGCCAAGTCTTGTTTTTATGAAGAGCGGAAATTTCCTCGGCATAGCTTGCTTCCAATGAGAAATCCGAGATGATTGCTTGAATGTGCGTGGCTCAAAAGTGAGTGAAGTGAAAAGAGTAGCCAACGCATGCGGAAGAGAGTACAGACATGTTCGCAAGAACTCGCCTACGCTAAGCGATACCTGGGGAGGAGAGAGGAATCGGTGTGTCGAGAGGTGGCATTTGCAAGCTGGCCGGGTGATGGGGACAAAGGAGTCGATGTAACAAAGAACATCCGGAGAGATGTAACGACAGGAGGAGAGGATCAAAAACTTGGTCGCATGGATGACGCGGGAAGAGTGGCATGCACGGGCTGAACCGACTACTCGTAGGGAGTGTGAGTAGTGGAAAGCATCATCGAGATGGAGTAGTGGTTAGTTCGGAGAGCAAGGTGCGAGGAGTGAGGAGGTGCACTCGGTGAGCTGGTGGAAACCATTATCGAGAGGATCAGGTGTGATTGTGGGCTGCCCGAGACAAACAAAGGGTTGAGAAGTCACAATCTCGGTATCCTTGGCATACTTGTGAAAAGGAAAATGATCTTCATCAAACACCACATGTCGGAAATATACACACGACCACTCACCAAATCCATGCACTGTAACCTTTACAATTATCATAGCCAAGAAAAAATGCATTGTATGGATCGGGCATAAGCTTATGAGAGTTATAATGGCGAATATGAGGAAAGCACAAGCACCCAAGACTTTAAGAAAACGATAATCGGGTTTCGGAGGAGTAGTTTTGATATGGAGAGATAAAATTATGTTGGCGCATTGGAAGGCGATTGATTAGATAAGCAGCCGTGTTAAAAGCTTCTAACGGAAGCGATATGGAGCGTTGGATTTAGACAAGAGACATAAACCGGTTTCGCGATATGGCGGTGCTTCGTTGGCAACAACTCCATTTTGTTGAGATGTATATGGGCAAGTAAGTTGATGTCTAATCCCAAACTTGGAAAGAAAAGATGTAAATAAGCCCGATAAATTCACCCCCATCGGTTTGAGCGACTTTAACGGTATGCACAGCGAGATATCGACGAGAAAGTTGATTTTCAATTTGCGTTTTTAAAATTAGCAAACACACTTGTAACATCGATTTGTGAAACAAGGGAAAAAGCCATACAAGCCGAGAATAATCATCAACAATCGAAAGATAAAATCGATAACCATGAATGGATTTAAGCGGGGAGGGACCCCAAACATCTAAGTGTAGCATATCAAGAGGATGCAAAGCATTAAGCGTCGAGAGAAAAAAGGAAGTTTGCTAGATTTGCCCAAAGGACATACATGACATTTTTGAATATCACTTATTTTACCACTAACGGGAAGACCTTTGTTGACACAAAACTTGTAAAATTTTATGAGGCGGGTGACCTAGGCGAGCATGCCAAATGGCTTGATTTGAGCGTTCACCAATGAGAGCAAGTGGACTTTCTTGTGACTCGAATCGAAGGAAAGCTTGTACAATCCGCTGAATTCTTGCTTGCCGAAATAAGAATCGCTTGTGTCAGGTGTCCTTAACACGAAAACCGGGCGAGTCAAGTTCAAAGTAACAATTATTATCTTTAGAAAATTGTGAATAGATAATAAAGGTTTATGTAAATGAGGAACATACTGGGACATTATTGAGATAGAAAGAGCGATTATTTGCGAGAATAGAAGAAGTGCCAATATGTGATATGTTAAGCTTAGACCCATTTCCAAAAACAACGGCACATCTTTACACAGTACGAGGAGAATAATCGTGGAAGGTCGAGGATTGGATGTCATATGATTCGTTGCACTGAATCAAGAATATATGGCTCGATGCGTGCTACATATCTTTGCGTTAAAGCGTTGATTACAAGTTTGTGCACTATGTCCATTTTGAAACACAATTGGCGGTCACTTCTCCATGAGGCATATTATGAACGAGGTCGAGGCGTATGGAGTTGGCGAGAATACCACGCCCGAACCACCATTACCTTGATAAAAGCCATTGCCTTGATGATATGGACCCCAGTCCTCTGCTTGACCACGACCTCGGCCTCTCCAATTACCTCGGTTAGATTATTGTTGCCCGTCCCTTTGCCACGATGTCGGCCTCCACCGGTTATTCTTGCCGGTGTTACGATTTGTAGCATAGTTTGCACGACTATCAACGAAATTGATGTCGGTTGGATTGGGTTTTCGCGGTAAAGGCCAGATTGATGTTGTGGTACGAAAAACTTATTTTGTAAAGTTTCTTCTTTGATTAACTTGACTCAGTGAGATCCTCAGCGTAAGAGTTTGGTGCGGATTTGAAGTTCTTTGTGGAGGTGAGGAATTCTTTGTATTCATGTCCAAGGCCGCCAAGAACTCATTGGATTAACTCTCTTTCTTCCACGGGTTCTCCTACTTGCATTGTAAGAGCATCGGCAATGTTTGTCGCATAACAGAATAATCGTCACGATACCTTAGCCTCCTTCTTCAAACCATGTAGTTTGTCCTTCAAGTTCTCAATTTGAAGGGCGGTTACTAAACCGTTTGCAAGAACCTCCCAAGCCTTTGGTGCCGTGTTACTTGAATTAAATGCGGTAACACGGAAGGATTCTGATTCCTTAATCGGCCGCACACCAAATGCGTGGCGGAACAACCACGATTCACGTTCGAGGATTTTTGAGCCATCAGGGAGAGTTTCTACAGGAGGGGTGGAGTCAATAACACACAAGAGTTTGTGGGTTCTTAACATTGTCTTAAACAACCCACTCCAATTGACATAATTTTCTTTGGTGAGATAGGTTTGTCCCATAATAGCATTGGGATTGTAGAAAACAGGAAGAGAATAAGAATTGTTTGATTGGGTTGAGCTATTGGTTGAAGAGCTTCCTGTTGCGGTAGAAAGAGTTAGGCCTTCCATGGTTGGCTCTGATACCATGATAGGATTATATTATAGATTGAAGCAAAGTGAGAGAGAAGAAAGCAGGCGGAGAATCGACCCGGCACTACATACCGTGTTCATATAAATCAGGATAGGTTTATATACAAGGAACCTAACCTCTTCCCCAAGATTACAATAAATCTAATCTAAGATTACAATCAATCTAAGATTACACTTAATCTGACTAAATAAATACAGTTATATTATATAGCTAAATGACCCTTATATCCATACGGCTAATAAAAGTAACAAAGATAGCAAATAACTTCTACAGTATATTCTAAAAATCACAGTACACTCAAAACTCAATAAGTTGGCGCCTACAGCGACTAGCCGGCGACTAGGGCACCTAGCTGGCGATTTTCTACTCTAGCAACTTTTTTGTCCGATTTGGCATATGCCGCTTGAATAAATCCCGAGGATCTTTTGGAACCAAACATTGTTTGTACATTTTCCAAAAAAAAAAAACTTGTTTAACTTCCCTTTAATAAACCCAAAATCTTAGAACACATCGTTCTTGCAAGATATATAAAGATTTAATAAGCATATACATGCAAACAAAACTAACCTGGCCTGGGTTGCTGCTGTTATTTTAAGTAGAATTTTCTCCCTTGCATTCTCTCTTTGAGTACTTCCCTTTAATTTCCTTCCCCCTCTCGAAGACCCTCTTTTAGTCTCTCTTATTGCACGTCCTGTGACGGACTGTCACGGACACTTTATACACAGAATACGTAGCTTCCGGTTTCTTCATCTCGAAGAAAACCAACCAAGTCTTCTTCCATAAGCCAAAGCCACAGTCTCCAAAAGTGAAAGTGTCTTTACCGAATAGGAAAAAGAAATTGATATACACATTATTATGTATATATTTTTTACAATTATTTAAGGCATAGAACGAGGGAGTATCATTTTAAAACTCTTAAGCTTTAACATAATTTTAATCTCACTTAATCATCAAAGTGAAACACTTTATTGTTAAAACGCGTGTGTTTACTATTAGTTCATATGGGTCACGTTACGAAATAATTCCGACACGTAGTAAGTACTTCCCGGGTAGAATCATAATGCAGTAAAGCTCGAGAAGCTGATATATACACTTGATGGTTGGCTTTTGCATTTCAACTCATGAATTTCACTTTTTGGAGAGATAGTTTTGGGGTGTGAGTTTAATGGCGTTCTGGATGGTGATTAGGATGAGCGGCTTGGTTGGTTCATGAACATAGGGAATGATAAGTTGGTTGGGTTCACCGGCCATGAACAGGAAATAAAGAGTGTTGTATTGCTTAATTACACATGATTTCTTTGATTTTGATTTATCAATTTGTTTACAAATCTCTAAAAAAATCATTTATTTTAGGATGGAATAAGTAATATTGTAAAATGATGAGGTGTCCGAAAGATAAATATAAATCAATAATTGGAGCCAAAAGGCCTCAACCTTCTCTGCCTTGGTCCCATTTGGTTGCAGGAGTGGCGGACACAAGGTAGTGTATGCGGCAGTTGGCCCACTTGGGGTTTTTGAATTTTTTTTTAAAAAAATATATATATGTTATATTGTATATTTTACCCCCACCTGAATCAAATTTCTATAATTTGTCCCCACCTGAATCAAATTTCTATAATTTTCCCTCACCTAAATTAAAAACAAATTATAATTGTAATTTAAATTTTTTAAAAATTAATAACCCTTATTTTAAAGTAACCCTAATTTGAAATAATCATAATTTTGAAATATCCCTAATTGAGTATTTAATTTATGTAATTATTGTGAATTGCGATTTATGAATTTGCGATAGATGATATATTGATATTATGATAATATTGTTTTATTTCCTAAATTTGCGTGTTCAATATCTTGGTGGGAAATGTATATTTATTTAATCTGAAATTAGAACATTTTAATTTGGGGATTGAAGTAGTTGATTTATGAGAATTTTTTTTTTTGTAGATTTCCAAATTTTGGTTGATTTGAAGAAATTTGGTTTTAGTGAGTACGGAGAAATTTTTTAAACGGAAACCAAATTTGTGATCAATTTATAAATGATTGTCTTGTATGTTTTATTAAAAAACTAGTCTTTGTGCCCGTGCCTATGACACGGCGCGAGTAGGGGAGGATGTCAGTACTGGAGGGTGTCAATATTTAAATAAATCAATATATGTTTTAATCATGTTTCAAAAAAGTCTAAAATAACAAATTGAAAATGAAGACCTCTCGGCTCTCGATAATCAATTAAAACATTATGATCATTCAACAGTGGAGAAAAAAATTAAAACTTTTATTTGTAATTTTATTTAAGAAAACAGAGACGATACCTTGTTAAATTTTATTAATAGAAATAAATTTACAAATTTGAGGAGGACAAGCAGCTTTGCCCTTATACAATTAATAATCTTTCGTTAAAATATAAACTTGTTTAACACATACACCAAGGGTATTAATTTTTAAACTTTTTTTTAACCGCGTAACCTTTTTTATATTATAGATTTACTGTGGAAAATAGACACTAAACAATTAATATATCGTTTTTATGTTGGTATAAAAAAGTGACTATGTATTTAATGAAAAGTGTATTTTATATTTTATACATATTATTAACAACGTAAAAAATCGGAAGAATTCCAAATTAGTAATTATACATATTATTATTTATTCTATTTTTTAAAAAATAAAATAAAAACATTTTATCTTTTAGAGTGATCTTAATAACATAAAAAATTGGAAGAATTCTCAATTAATGGTTATACATATTCTTAGTTAAACCAAAAAATTTCCAAAAAAGTTAATACCCATTTTAAAACCCAAACCACCTAAACAAAAACTCAATAATTGTGTTTTAGATATTTTTAAAAATCGGAAGAATGTTTTATACACTCAATTTAAATTATTATTTTCACTTCTATTGATTTAAATCGACTATTTTTCAATTTAGAATTTTGGTATTTTTCTTAACTTTGTAAATAAGACAACATAAAAAATAATTATTTTTATTCTTAAATATGAATATATGACAACAATTAAGAGTCATGAGCATCCAATTTAGTCGTCCAAAATTATTACAATAACTCAACGGTTATGATCTCATCAATTTATTCCCATGTGGCCGTCTTCCGGGCATCAAAGCTATGTCATTTCAAGTCCATAATATCATACATACTTTGGTGTAGATTTTTAAGCGTAATCGGCAAGATTCTTTGGTATTTTGGAATTTTGTACCTTATTGTAATTTTAGACAGGTAGGGGATTAGTGAGACAGCACACTATACTCCCCTTTCCTACCAGATAAAACCTTTGCATTGGAACGTTACAAATGATGATGTAACTAAACGTTTTCAAAATATGAAAACGCATAGGGGACAATTATAATTTATAACTTTATTAAATTTGTGCACCCAGTTAGGAAAATTTCTACGTCCACCAATGCGTAGCAGCATTTCATCCAAAAAAGTATAAGAATTTGCGGCCTTATCAAGTGGCGAGAATCTTTCCAAATGAATTAATCGTGGAGGAACAACATATTTTATGGGAAGAACTTATAAAAGTCCGTGTAGCAGTATTTTATGTCGATAGATCTTTCTAACTTAATTCATTGTGTTATGGTGGGTTAAGTTATGAGAGAGTGAGACTTCCTCTTACGAATTAGGATCAAGTAAGAGCGATTTTAAAGGGAGACTTACTCTATTTTATTTGGGCGGATGCATCGCGGTCTCTCTGTCGTACAATTATACACCATTAACATAAGTGAGACATTTTTGCACATCAAAGTGTAGTCTTAATGTTGTTTGCTCCTCTACCAATAAGTGAACATGTGTGCACTCACATATTTTTACCATGGGCAAAAAGTCAATTCTCATCTCACATGAGTGAGAACATGTTTACTTAGTGGTAGAGAAACAAACCTCATCCAACATTGCGAGGAACTAACGATGTGCATTTTTTATAATACAAGAACTCTCTTCAAAGCTTTTCATAGTCTTGGGACACATGTAGTGCATTTAACTTTAACCCAATAAAATATGAAAATCATTAGTAGACATAAAATTTAGAAAGAAGGAGATGGTCTGACCCAGGGGCGGACGTATGCTTAAGACTTGGGGGGCAGGTGTTCCTCTCAAACCTTTTTTTTTTTTTTTTAATTTTCACTATGTAAAAGCGGCGCCGTTTTACATAGTGACAACTAACTTTCCCAAATCTAGGGTTACTTCGCACACCTAAAAATCAAGCGGCAAAAGTGAGCGTGGGAGGCTGCGGCGAATCTGAGAGAGCGAGTGGCGTCGGCGACAGAGTCAGGAGGCCGGGAAGTGGGAGCAGGCTCGAAGCACGGCCGCCTTGAGCGCGGCCGGCCAGCGAGGCGCTGCTGCGCCTGGCGGACTACTAGCGATAGCGAGCTTAGCGCTTCTTTGATTTGAATCTTGAATTTGATTCTTGAACTTGAAGCAGCGGAACTTGGGTCTTGGAAGAGGAAGTCGAAGACTCAAAGAGGAGAGTGGAGAGTGGAGACTTAGAATCTACAGAGTACTCACCGGCCAGGCGGCGGCGGCGAGTGGCGAGCAGAGGTCGAGGTAATTTCCTTTTATGTTTCTCACTTTCTCCAATTCTTCAATCTTCATTCTTTAGTTTCTTCACTTAATTGTTAATCACTTCAAGTCTTCAATTACGCATTTCGATTTGTGCATAGGAAATTCAAAATTAGGAATACCAATTAGTAATTAGTAATTACCAAATATTTTGGGTTCTTACGTTACATTCATGTGGCCGATGGCGATGAAACGTGGGAATTGGGATTGGGATTTCCGGTTCGGGATTTGTAATTGTCATTTGTGTTTGTGTTGTGGGGTTTTTGACTTTTGATAAAAATCACAAATTGCATAACGATATATGTTATGATGATGAATTTCTTTGGAAAGTGGAAATTGTGGAAATTGTGGTTGGGGTTTTTGACTTTTTGACAAAAATCACAAAATCATTAAAGTCTTAAGTCTATGTTATGATGAATTTGCTGGAACCAGTAAATATTTTTTTGCTATTTTGTGTAGTTGTTTAACTAATTTGATAGTTTAATTGATAAATTTGTTGGAATTGTTTATATTTATCCGAAATTAGGGCTTTTGATTTTTGAATTTGTCTATTTGAGGTTAAAGTCCGATGAATTTGCTGAAATTTGTTTGTTTGTAATTTTCAAAAAATTTATGTAATAGTATTAATTTGTGACACCGCTGAAGTTTATGTTTGGATCTGCCACTGGTCTGACCTAATCATCTTTATATATGCATGTTACCATGAACGTCTCCAAACGTCTAAGATAAAACATCATAGCTCATACAAGTATAACCTAGTGTATATGTCTACATGGAAATAATAAATAATATCAAGATTAGAGATGTTAAAAGGGTCGAGAACCGTAGGGCCGACCCTGTTAAACTGTAACCGAAAAGGATTGGGGTAGAGAATATGTAACCATTTTAAATTCAGGGCTAACAGCGCTGGCCCTATTAGGGTCACAACTTTACAGGGTTGGTCCTATAGGGTTAGGGTAAGGGTCAACATGAGTAAAATCGAGGGTCAACCATGTTAAACGATAACCGAAAATGGTTAGGGTCGAGAAACTATAACCCTATTAAATTCAGGGCTAACAGGGCTGATCCTATTAGGGCCACAAACCTACAGTGTTGGCCCTGTAGGGCTAGGGCCAACTCGATTAACATCTCTAAATTCAAGATCAAGTTCTTCCAACAAATATTGTTTGTAAATGTTAATTCTCATTTGTATTTTAGATTTGCATTTGCTCATACAAACTTTGCCTTTAGCATAGTTATTCAGACTTCACAACTTTCAGCAGTCATCACCAGAAGCATGTTCTAAAAAGCGCCCTAGGCGCTAGGCGCCTCTCTGATGTCGCGAATTCCTTCAAATCGTTAGAAAAAATTGCCAGATGAAAAATCAGTGTCTAGACGTTCTAGGTGTTGCGTAGTCATCCTAGGCGTTTCCTAGTCGTCCTAGGAAGAAAGAAAGAAGAGGGCCAAGAGATGGAGGGATGGTGAAGGAAGAGAAGAAGAAATGAAGACTGACGGTGGCGATGGCAACGACAATGGCGCTGCGTGAAATCTAACAGAGAAAGAGAAAGAAAGAGAGAGAGAGAGAGAGAGAGAAAAAGAGAGAGAGAGAGAGAGAGAGAGAGAGAGTGCGAGAGAAATGGTGTTTGCCATTATCCCAATTTCTTCGAAGATAAAGGAGTCGAAGGCTCGAAACTGCTAGGGCTGAAGAAAATTTTTCGTCCAGACTCAGTTTGTTACTAAGTCTTTATTGATGAAGATGTGAAATGGACGGGATTACTCCTATCTTTTATTGATCAAAACTCTTTATTGATTAGATGAGGTCTAGATTTTTTAATTAAAAAATTAAGGCAAAGACTTGTGTAGGATTGTCGGAGCCCCATTTAGGAATTAGCGCGTTAATAACTAAACATGTTAATGAAAATCACAACAACTGGATAGCTGAGTTGCTGAGTTGTTGGTTTGAAACCCCACATCCACATTATTTAGTTTTAATGCTCATTAATGAAAAGTTTCTCTATTTGCTTCGGTGCCCCTGCACTTTCAATGTTTCTCGTCGAAATTCTTATGTTTCCCACGTCTTGTAATTTAATCCTTTGTCAGCTCCATTAGCATCAATTGCCTTGGGATACTTGACGGATCCTAACAGACTTTGACGAAATGTTAAATGATACATTTAAAGTCAAACGTGATACATTGAAAACACAAAAGTGACACATTTTAACGTTAAAAGTGACACTATAAAGGGAAATTTATTATAATTCTCATTATAATACAAAATAACACTCTTAATACTAAAAAGTAACACTATTAATACTAAAAAGTGACACATTTAATAATAAAAAATGATACTCTTAATACTAAAAAGTGATACTCTTAATACTAAAAAGTGACTGATTTAATATTAAAAAGTGACACATTTAATACTAAAAAGTATCACTTTAAAACTAACGTTGGCTGCCAAAAGTGACACATTTAATACTAAAACGTGACATTTTCAATGCTAAAAAATGACACTTTTAAGGTCAATAACGACAATTTTTATTTATAAGGCAAAATGACATTTGTACGGTCAAAAGTAACACATTTAATTCTAAAAAGTGACACTTTTAATGTTATAAAGTAACACTTTAATGTCATAAAGTAACACTTTAATATCAAACGTAATGATTTTTATTTATAAAAAAAAAGACACTTTTCAAAGTGAAAGCAACACATTTAAAACTAAAAGTGATACATTTAAGCCTAAAAAGTAACGCTTTTTAGAGAAAAATTATAATTTTCATTAAAAATGCAAAGTGATACTTCTAAGGCCAAAAGTGACACATTTTATCCTAGAAAGTGACACTGTTAATAGTAAAAAGTAACACTTTGTATATATAAATATGAGGGGTGGCACTGTAATTTCTAAAAACTAAGGGGTTCCATTGAAATTTATGAATTTCACCCCATTTAACATGGATAGATCCGTCTTACGGATAAGGATCCGTAAGACCGTCTTACAGGAGACCACCTCAAAAATTAATTTGAGGCAGACTTTTCATGTAATAAGTCAGACTAGTCAGTGCTATTAAGGAGTAGGCTTTCAGCCTTTGAGTATGGGTTGGCATAGGAATAGACGATTCAATTCAAAAATTTGTTCCATGTACAAGTCCCACTGATAAAAAGGTAATTAGGATTTAATCTTCTAAATTAGATTGCATTAAGAAAAAAATATCAAAATAATGATAATTATGCATAATTTTTTGACCCCGCCTAGGCGCTAGGCCCTTGTCTCACGCCTAGCACCCGCCTAACGATTTTGAGAACCTTGACCAGAAGACTTCGGCAAAGGCTTCACCAGCAAACCTTGTCTGCCTTCGATCTGCAGTATGACGTATACGAAGACCATCAGGTTGTCCAGCTTAGCATAATTCAAAAGGATTATTTACATCCTTCAAAGTTGACTCTTGAATTTAAGGATACACCATTCCCGCTTTTCCGAAAAGAATGAAGACTTTCGTCTGTGATGATTACTGAACAGGACAGAGAAGATACACAATCTGACACAAACAGTCTGTACCAACTCCTGTAGGTCTGTAATCTCTGTTGTCTTCCACCAGCTCGATTCAATACCTGCTTCTCTCCATACTCTAATCAGACATTATTGAAGAAGAAGTCAACCTAACAGCTCCCAGCATGTAATGCTTCCAACCTAATAGAGTTGTTACTTACTTCATCTTCTCCAACGGTCTCAAGATGCTCTCATTTATAAACCTTCATTGAAGACCAATAGAATTCAATGCTCTGAAACGATTCAAAAACTTCAAGTCATCTTACTCAGTGCATTCAAGAGATCACTAACTAATCAATGAAGTCCTCAACAACAATAAGAAAACTGCTCATTCATTACAACTCATTTACTTCCTCTTGTTGTATTATTTAATTGTTCTTTAGCATAGTGAATATTCTGTTTCCCAGATATTCACTACCCCCCCCCAAACACAACTCAAATATTTTGTACACATTCCATTAGAGATTTCTGTAATAGAACTAGTGGAAAACATAGTGCATTTTCAAATCCAAGGACGTTGACTGCTTTGGTGGTGGACGTAGTACTCTTTATGTACGAATTGAACCATCTCAAAATACCTGTGTTCATTCTTCTCTCGTATTTACAATTTGATATTATTATCTGTTATTTTACTTATCTCCTTCAAGCATCAAACTTAAGAGAACTGTCAACTCTACTAGTAGTGTTTACGAGCAGACTTAGTCTGTCTACCTTGTAAGTCTTCCGCTTCTACAACCTTTCAATAGGTTGTTAGTACTTGCTAAAGGAACTCGTCTCGAAAAGCTTTTCAGTATAACTAGGCTATTCAACCTCTCCCCCTTCTAGCCTAGTATTGTGCCCTTTTGGACTAACAATAAATACTTCATCCATACTATTATGGATTTTTCACATAAATAGTCTACTTTCAAATATTGTGTTTATAATTTTCATAATCTTTCATCTTTATCATCTACTCATAATGTAACCTAAACAGTGCGTCACTTGCTACTTTGTTAGAACCCGATGACAAATACGGATCAATGGTCCCAACTAGCTATGAACTATTAGGTTAATTAAAATTCTGGCCATGAACATTAACTAAGCATAATAATCCTAAGTCACAATTCCTTTTGCAATAAACAAACTGAGAATGAATAAATACTTGAACCCAATTGAGAATGGAAAAACAATTAGATCCCACAGTAGTAATTAAAAAGGAATCACTTGTTCATTAACTAGAATAAAGAAAACTAGCCACTAAACATAATTAAACATTACTTACGAAAAAACCAAAATGCAACAAAATCCAGCAGTGTGATAGAAGAAAACGAGAAAGCTGTTACCAAAATCTTCTAGTGTATATGTGTGTATATGATTATGTGTATTAGCTGTGTTGTCTGTGATTGGATGCCAACTTCTAAAACTGACTTCTCCTTATATAGCTGACCCCTTCTTGCTTTCCTAGTCTTTCCTCCTTTATAGAGGCCATGATCTCCAATTTAAACCCCACTCCTAGATAGTTGTTGACAAAGTCCACAACATGACTTTCTCAATATTTACAACAAAAGGAATTAAAGAAAAGAAAAGAAAAGACTTCGAATGTCCAATGTCTAATATGCCCCTGTGGGTGCCCCGGGATCTCCCGGATCCCGCGCTCCCTTTTCTAGGGGAACGCGACATGCGGAAGGACACCACGCTTTCCATTCCACCCTCCCTTGTTTAGGGAAAGACGAAATTAAAAATGCGGATAGGGTGTTGTCAAGAAGCGCATTGAATACGCCTCAGTCACCGAGTGATTTTTGGTCCATTATGAGAGCTTTGGATTTCTCCGTATCTCACCCTCACTTGTTTTGTGGAAAATAACATACAGAAAATACATCAGCCTTTTCACTCCCATCGTCCCTTGTTTAGGGGAAAACAGAAAAGTGCAAAAAAAAAAAAAGGGATGTTGCGAGAGCGCGTGGGAACATGCCCTGCCTCATTATGGACTTTTCGAAAATCGCCTAAAATCATTATGAGTGCCTGGGGTTTTTCCGTATCTCACCCTCCCTTGTTTAGGGGAAGACAAGGCATAGAAAATGCATCACCCTTTTCATTCCCATCGTCCCTTGTTTAGGGGAAAACGGAAAAGTGCAAAAAAAAGGATGTTGCGAGCCTCACCATGACCTTAGGTTTATTTTGGATCGCTATGAGTCCTTTGGGCTCCCCGTATCTCATCCTCCCTTGTTTAGGGGAAAACAAAATACAGGAAATGCATCACCCTTTCATTCCCATTCTCCCTTGTTTAGGGGAAAGCGGGAAAGTGCAATAAAGGATGTTGCGGGCCTCACTGTGATCCAAAATGTTTTGACAGAGTCGCCATCTTTATTTTAAGGAAGAAACAAAGAAAAACCAAAAATAAACCAGAGATTGTAAAAAGGGGTTCGGAGGCTAAGTTACGAGTTGGGAAGGTGCTAGGTACCCAACTCGCCCTTTTCGGTTTCAAAACTGTTTTTGGCTAAAGTATGCTTTTATTATATTTTTCTAGCAAATAAATAAAGCATTAAAAGCAGATATATCCATGTTTACATTTGTAGACACCCTAATTTCGCACCCCTGGTATGTAACTCTGGCATGTGATATCAAGAACTATTAAAACTTAACAAATGTCAAGTTACAGGATTTAAAAATGCAAAAGGCAAAGCATGATGCGCAAAACAGTCAAATGCAGGGGGGCTAAAGCATCAAAAATGGAAGATGAACAGTGAGCTGGGGGCGGCCTGAAGGGGCCCTTGGCGCGACGCCCATAAGGTGTTATGGCAACGCCCAAAGAGCTACAGTGCTGCTATAGTGTACTCCTGTTAACGCATTGCACAATTTTTAAAGCACGGAGTACAAGGAATTTAAGCCCACTAAGAGAAAAAGAATTCCCCGATGAGTCCCTCCTTCAGCCTATAAATAAAGAGCTCGGGGTACGCCTTCAATACACCGATCAGTGATCACAAACTCTCCGCATCCTCGTTACACTGAGAGAAAATAGAACGAGAGCGATAGTGAGTCCTCCTAAAAAGGCTCGAAGCCCTGCCAAAACTCCGCCAAACCTAAAATCAACAGGTCAAAGTGATCCCTAGCCTTCTAGTTAGGTATCCACCCTATTTTGCTCGGTTCAAAAACCTCAGAGAGAGCAGTTGCTCTGCCCGAGTGAAAAGGCCAAAACCACAAAAAATAAGTCGTTACTCTGCCCAAACCACATCAGCAACAGTATCAAAAGTCTCCCTCTCTCGAGAAGGACAGAGCGAGCACACCACGCTCTAAAATGTAAACCATTTAAGGGCGTTTATTTTATAAAACAAGTTCTTTTCAAATCCGGCCCAATGTAAAAATATAAGCCGTTGTGCTGCCCGGATTTAGTTAGGAAATACTATTTAAAAGAGTTGTTATTATGGCCAAATATTTTTAAATGTATTTGTAATTATTGTAAAGAGACGGCTGCAAGTCCGTAAATAATGTAGCCATGGATGTATTTGCTTTTATTTCTTGTCTTTTAATGCATTATTTATTTGCTAGATAAATATAACAAAAAACAAACTTTAGCCGAAAATCGCTTTTGAGACCGAAAGGTCGAGCTGGGTGCCTAGCACCTTCCTAACTCGTAACTTAGCCTCCGAACCCGTTTTTTTGCAATCTCTTGTTTTTCTTTTTTGGTTTTGCTTTATTTCTTCCTTAAAATAAAGATGGCGACTCTATAAAACATTTTGGATCCAGTGGGGTGTCGCAACACTCTTTTCTTGCACTTTTCCGTTTTCCCCTAAAAAAGGGAGAATGAGAATGAAAGGGTGATGTATTCCTATATCCTGGTATCCCCTAAAAAAAAGGATAACTTGATATAGAAAACCCAAAGCATTCATAGTGATCTGAAATATGCCATAAGGCTATTTTCATAAAATCCATAGTGGGGCCTCGCAACACTTCTTTGTTGCACTTTTCCGTTTTCCCCTAAAAAATGGAGAATGAGAATGAAAGGGTGATGTATTCCTATATCCTGGTATCTCCTAAAAAAAGTATTGATGTAGAAACTCCTATATTGGACCAAAAAGATAACTTGATGTAGAAAACCTAAAGCTCCCATATTGGACCAAAAATTCACTGAAGTTACCGAGGCGTATTCCACACGCTATTTTAGACAGCACTCCTCTCGCACTTTTAATTTCGTCTTCCCCTAAACAAGGGAGGATGGAATGAAAGTAGTGGTGTCTCGCTTCCGCACGTATGCGTGATGTGCGCAAAAACGCAACACAGGCAAGATTACCTGGCCGTATCAAGTAATAAAGTTCGTAAGTACGAGTCGATCCCACGAGGAATGTACGTAATTCTCACTCTAACTAAATACCGAAATTATGCTACCTAATTATATTTGAGCGAAAATAAAATTAATTTAAAATCAAAAAAATATAAACAACCTAGAAAGCAATTAAATCTAATCTACTGCGGATGTGGTTTGACAACAACAAATCAAGATAGAAATATAGGAACACATTATTTCTAGTCTAGCCGGTGCTTAATTTAATTCTCTTTTTGCTTTTCTTTAACTCAAGTCTTGGTAGACGGACGCGCTATTTTATTCGCTACGGGCTTTCGTTACGTATAGCAAATCTAGCTATCTCTCAACCTTGCTACGGGCTCATATCATCGCAACACATAACATAGGGGAGAAAATAACTGCATGTGTAAACAAGCATCCAAAGACTATCTACGCACAATCTCCTTTCGGTCTCACGCCACGCAAACTACTATTGTGATTTTCGGAATAACAGGAAGGGCTTTCGCTTCGTATCCTATCATTTTAGTGATCATCTAATGGTTCGCTACGCCATTAAAAGCATTAAGAACATACAATAATAACAAAACGCATGGGTAATACTTCGCAAAAAGAAACTCTCTATATTTTTCTACAAGTCATGTTGGTAGCCGAGACTGCTAAAATTGGTTAACTACAGGCTCTCGCATCTTATAGTCAACCCTAACCTCCTAGACCTCGCGAATGGCTAAGGTGGTTCGATCGCGTGTCAAACCTAGTCTCATAATGGCTATCGGTGTGTGTCACAAAACACCAACTATTAAATTGATTGGTCTGAAATATAAAGGGAGCTCTCGCGGATCCTAAATATTTCTAAAATTATTTAATTATTGGCCAGATAATTAAAAGCATTAATTTCACAAAATAATAACCAACATGCTTGTGTACTAAATAAAGAGATAAATTAAATTAAAACATTACATTGGACATAGAAAATAATTGCATTCCATAAATATTTTAAGCACGAACCAAATCAACATTTACAAAATAAATCAACCCTAGAAAATACAACAAATATCATAAATAAGAGTTGAAAGAATTAAACCAAATGTTGCTCGAATTCGGGGTTGAAATATTTTGCAAATGCGTCTTTGGCCCTTGATATGATGTTCCAAACCTTCAAGTTGATCAAGCTTCAAGGAATTTGTGAGAAAATATGTTGAAATGGGGCTGGTGCCCCATTTAGGGCTTGCACCCGTAAATGGGGCTTTAGGATTTCAAAACATGAAGCTGCCTGAATAATAGGAGAAGCAGCAAAGGGCAGAGGGGCATTTCTGGAAGAACATGAAATAATTGAGGGCAAAAAACGGAAGGGAAATGGCTTTGGGTCTCGGCTGGGTCAGGGGAAAACCAAGGGACAAAGTGCGGGTGACCCATGGCTGAAATGGGCAGAGAATGAGAGAGGGAGTGGGTGAAATAGCGGGCTGGTGGAGCTAGAGTGGGCTGGATGCACGCGGTCTGACCCAGATCCATGGAGGAGTACCGCGGGTCCGCTAGTGGGGAGGAAGCGGCTGGATTTGACACGTGTCTCCACCCAGAAAGCGATAACGCGCAGGGGCCTTTATGCAATTGCGCCGGCTTCCCCTGAAGTTTATGAAGTTTACTCCGGTGCCCCTAGAGTTCTGATTCTTGGCGCCGCTTTCCTGACTTCTTCCAGGTCATCATTTTGGTCCTCCGTTAGCACATTCAGCCTCCGTTAGCCCCTGTTAGCTCAGATTTGCCTTTGAAATCTTGACGGACTTAACGGACTTTGTCCAAATAATTTCCAAAACAACTTTAAAGCCCGGAATTGTCTCGAACTTCGTGCTAAACGCCGTATAAAAGCACGATTATGCATGGAAACCTATATTAAGCACAAAAACACAAATAATAATATTTCCAAAGCATAATTAATTCAAAAATAGCACAAAATAAAAGAAAATTCCCGGGAAAATTCGTGGAAATTTTGTGCTCATCAGCGCGCACCCCTATCCAAGGGCGCGCGAGGCGCGGGCGCACTTCGGGGAACCCACAACATTATTTACGGACTTGCATCCGCCTCCTTCCAGTAATTACAAATACATTTAAAAATATTGGGCCATAATAATGACTCTTTTTAATGTTATTTTCTACATAGATCCGGGCAGCACAATAGCTTATATTTTTTACATTGGGCCGGATGAAAATAGCTTTTTTTAATAGATAAAACCCTTAAAGGCTCACCTTTAAGAGCATTGGTGTGCTCGCTCTGTCCTTCCGAGAGAGGGAGTCTCTTTTTGTTGTTCTTTGCTCAGCGTAATAACGCCGAAAGTTGCTTCTGGGCACCATCAAACGGACGAGCAACCGCTATGCTTTTGTCGTTGTTTGCTTGCTGGGCGGAAATGGGCGAGCAACCGCTTGCTTCTAATGATTTGGCCTTTGGATTCGAGCAGAGCAACCGCTCTTTTTGGGATTTTTGGACCGGGGGAATAGGGTGGAAACCTAGCTGGAGGGCTAAGGCTCACTTTGACCAGTTGGTTTTGTATTTGGAGGAGATTTGACAGAGCTTCGACGCTTTATAGAAGGGGGCACTCACTATCTCACGATCGCTCTTCTATCGCTGCGTAAAATGAACGCGCAGAGTTTTTGTGAGATAAATTCTCGTCCTGAAAGCGAAGCCGGGCACCTCTATTTATAGGTGAGAGGAGGGACATCGCTGGCATTTGTGATTTTTATCTTGTGCTTCACCAGCTTGTACCGCACGCTTGAAGGCTTGTGCAATGCGTTAAAACGGAGTGCACTATTCAGGATCCTGGCACCGACACCAAGGAGATTGGGCGCCACGCCTCTCTAGCTTATTGGTTGCGCCAGCCTTCAATTTTTGCCTCCTTTTTGGACACTCTGGCCCCTGCATTTTACTGTTTTACGTATCCTTCTTTATCTTTTGCATTTTAAAACCCTGTAACTTGACATTCGTTAAGTTTCAACAGGTCTTGATATCGCATGTCAATGTTACATACTAGAGGTACGAAATTGGGGTGTCTACAGAGCCCCTCAACCATGGAGTTTACGAGTAACCCGCAGCTGACCGAGTAAACGAACATCGTTGATAAGAAATAGACTCCCTAATTTCGTGGAAATTAAAATGGGGAGTAATGCAATAGGTAGCAGTTATAGTGCAACAGTTTATAATTCCAACCAAACCTCACATATCCTAGACATATTTAGTCGGTTATAGCAGGTTATCGTAGTTTTTAAGCAGATATGCAAATTAAGTGCTCTGATGGTCGGACCTACCGAAGTAGGCTGCCTACGTATCCCTTAATAAAAGGAATCAGACCAAACGTAGTTCGGCCTCATGCAAACAAACAACATCTAGGTGAAGTGTCAAGATCAAATATCGTATCCTCAAAGGGCCGAACCCTTTGCCAAACACGATGGTGGGATGCATCGTCTCCTCAGGACATGGTCTTTCGTCGAAGCACGATAGCCTTTTAACTGTCCCGGGGTCTCAACCCCTTCGCAGAAAAGGCTGAACACAATCATATCAAACATCGTATCCTCAAAGGGTCGAACACTTTGCCGAACACGATGGTGGGATGCATCGGCTCCTTAGGACAGGGTCCTTCGTCGGAGCACGATAGTTTTTTAACTGTCCCGGGGTCTCAGCCCCTTTGCAGAAAAGGCTGCACACAATCATATCAAACATCATATCCTCAAAGGGTCGAACCGTTTGCCAAACATGATGGTGGAACACATCATGGGTTGATCATTCCCCTTGGGGTTACGCCCCGCGAGGAGATGATCCTATGCTACTCATATAAAGTAGGAAAGCATCGCATCCCCAAAGGTAGAGACCTTTCGACGAACGCGATGGTGGAACACATCATGGGTTGATCATTCCCCTTGGGGTTACGCCCCGCGAGGAGATGATCCTATGCTACTCCTATAAAGAAGGAAAGCATCGCATCCCCAAAGGTAGAGACCCTTCGACAAACGCGATGGTGGAACACATCATGGGTGCAAAAGGTAAAATACTTTACCTTTTCGTACCATTGTCTTGCCTTTGCTGATTCAATTGTTTTTGCTGCTTTTGCTGCTTCTGCTGCTTCGACGGCTTATGCTACTTCGGCTGCTTTTGCTGCTTCGGCGGCTTATGCTGCTTCGGCTGCTTTTCCAACTTCTACTAGAAATTTTTTCTTTGCTTTGCATATTTCTTTTTGCATTTTCTTTTGCTTTGCACATTTCTTTTTCTTTGCATTTTCTTTTTCTTCTCTTTCTTTTTTCTTGCATTTTTCTTTTGCATGCTTGCATTTTTTCTCTTTTGCATGCATTTCTTTTTTTTTTCTTGTTATGCATTATTTTTCCATCTCTTCTTTTTTTTTTGTGCTCTTTTTTTTTTCTCACCTTTGCTATTGATTCTTTTTTTGCTTTTCTGATCATTTTGCGGCTGATCTACTGGAGATATGAACTTTCCTTTGATTTTGGATGGATGACCGCCAATTTTTGTTAACAAAGCTAACTTTGTTAACTTTCTGTTAAGCTTTATGGGCCATTTTGCAACTTTGGAAACCCTAGGACTTAAGTGTCGAACTTTTGAACTTTGGAGGCGGGAAAAATAAAAAAATATTTTTCTTCCCCTCATATATACAACGGGGAGGATGAGCAGAAGCAGCACTGCTTCTTTCTTCTTTCCTTCGTCTTCTTTCATTTCTTTGCGGCCATTGTTGCTGCTAACTGTTTCTTTCTCATTTCTTCTCCTTTTCTCAATTTTCTTCCCCCAATTTGCGTGTTTTTCTTGATAGATGGCTTCTTCTTCGCGATCTCGGAAGGAAGAGGCACCAATGTACCCAGATTCGGGCGAAGAGAGGAAAGAACTTTGTTGTTTCTCATTTGTATTTTGATTTACATCTGTTCATACATTACATTAGTTTTATACATTAGTGGCTAATTAGGTTGCGTATCAATTAGCGTGGCAACTGTGTATAAAACTTTGCCATAGAATAGTTTGTTTATAGGCTTCACAGTGTTCACGAAGACTTGACACCATGCTTCACCTGAAGACCTTCATCAAATCCCAAATGCAGACCTTATGTCGCACGTGTTCAAGCATGACGTGTCCAGTCACCAAGACTTAGTGGATTAATTCAAATTTATCCTATATCAATTTGAATTTGAATTTAAACATCCCCTAACTTCTCACACGCCTGAACAACTTTCCGAAAAGCAGGAAGACTTTCGCCTACTGAATAGTGACAGAGCAGGTGAACAGACTGACACTTACAGTCTGTACCAACTATTGCAGGTCTGAAATTCTGATTGTTCACCTACCAACTCCTGCAACAATTCTTCACCATTCCCTGCTCAGTATCAGTGAGGACGAAATCTACAAGACAACTCCATGCATTTAATGCATTCAACCTAATAGAGCTGTTACACTTCGTCTTCTCCAACGGATCTCAAGAATGCTCCAGCTATAAATACTGCCATTAGAGACTAAAGAAAAAGACCAGTCCTGAAAATGCTCTGAAATTCTCCAACAACTCAAAGTCTTTATACTCAGTGCATTCAAGAGATCATAAACTGATCAAGAAATCCCCGACAACAATCAAGAAGATCTGCATCAACATTTATCTTAAGCTTCTTATTGTTGTTCCCTTAAACTATTCTTCTGCACAATTGAATATCTTGTTTATCCAGATATTCAATTCCCAAACCCCCAAACACAAGTCAAATATTTTGTACACGATCCATTGGATATATTCTTTGTAATAGAACTAGTGGAAAATATAGTGCACATTTTAAATCCAAGGTTGATTGTCTTGGTGGTGGACGCAACACTCTTTATAGTATGAACCATCTCAAATACTTGTGTTCTTCCTTTTCTGTTGATTACTGCTTTGAACTGTTTCTTATTTCCTTTACTTATCTCTTCAACTGCAAACTTGAGTATTCAGTCAAGTCTACCGGTAGTCCTTAATCGGCAAACTTGAACTGACCTTACAAGACTTCCGCTACTTCAATCTCCTCAATAGATTGCAAGTGTTTGCTTTAGGAATTTATACGAAAAGTTTTTAAGTGTCTAATAAGCTATTCAACCCCCCCTTCTAGCTTATTATTGTGCCATTTGGGACTAACAAACTTCCTCATTTGATCCGAAACCATGTCAAATATTATTACTCGAAGGATGATTGGGGTAATCTCCTTCGCGATCGAAACACCCACGTGTCCAATCTTTCGAATCCCACTTTAAGTTTCTTTTTCTTAAACTCATTTGAATGATTTTTCAGATCTGCTAGATTTCTCTACTGTCTTAGGCTTTTAGAGTATACCTGATCCTGTTTATAATGCTTATGCATGCAATTTATGGCTAAAATGATGCAATTTGACAATTTATTCATGAAATTTATTTTTGCGATGCATAATTTGAATAGTTGGTACTATTTGACTATGTGATGCATATTTTATATTATTGATGCAATTTGACTATATGATACATGTTTAGACTGAAAAATATTTTTATATGATGCATGCTTATGAAATAGATTTTTTGAAAATATGATGCATTTTTTTCGGATATATTTTCGGACACATTTTTCGGATGCATGCAATATGTAACATGAATATTTTATGCAATAATATTCACTTTTTATGAATGCATATGCTGCAGCGACATGATAAATGCTATGAAAATATATTTTTTTCTTCAAGTTTGCAACATTTTATTTTTGCGAATGTTAAAATGTATTTATTTAGAAAATAAATTCAAATGATGAATGACTAATGCATGCATATATCATTTATATGAGATGCAAATGCGACATAAAAAATTTATTAAATGCTTGTTACCATGTTTCATGGGCATTTTTCAATATGTGCAACATGTGTTTATTTTTGAATGCAAAACACACATTTTTTATATTTTTCATTTTTCGAAAAACACACATTTTTTATTTTTTAAAAAACATTTTTTATGCATGCCGAGATGCCAATATATATATATATATATATATATATATATATATATATATATATATATATATATATATATATATATATATATATTCTTTTTGAATACAAAAGATGCATTTTTTGTTTTGATGGAAAAGATGCAATATAATTTTTTTTAATGCAAAAGATGCAATATTTTTTTATACAGGAATGCTAAAATGATTTTTTCTTTTTAAATGCAAAACGCTTTTTCTGAATGCAAAACACTTTTCTCTCTCTCTCTCTCTCTTTTTTTAACGTATGAATGCAATATATTTTTTTATGAATGCAAAAGATGCAATAAAATTTTTGAATGCAAAAACGCAATATGTTTTTTTTATGCTAAAGATACAATATAAATTTTTTTGAATGCACGAATATAATTTTTTTTTGATGCAAAAGATGAAATATATATATATATATATATATATATATATATATATATATATATATATATATATTGCATCTTTTGCAATAATTTTTTTTTGAATGCAATGTAATTTTATTATGCAAAATTTTATGATGATCTGCAAATTGCTATGTTATGCAACATGCTTTATTTAATGATATGCGCGGGAGATAAAAACATAATAAACTTAGCTTTTCCTTTTTCCTCATTTTTTCTGATGCTAATATGCTGCTTTTTTTTTCTTCAGATGCGCAAGCCCTTGATCCGGATTCGGGCGAGTTGTACCAATGTTTTGGACATATATAACTTGATGCCCAAGGCGACACGAGTTTTGGTGGAATCCTCCGGATTTAGTGTGTTTTTGCGAGCTTTTCGTCCCTTTCGCAGCTTTTTGCCCATCTTTGATGTGCTGAGGGACTATTGGTGGGATACCACCCATACATTTCATTTCAGCTGGGGGGAGGCGACCATGACCCCATGTGACTTTGCTGCGATCACAGGCATTCCTACCAGTATCGGTAGGACTCTGGCGCCGGACTACACCCTCCGTCACCACCACGACGTGGTGGAAGATCTCTTGGGCTTCGTGCCCGAGTATAAATCGGCTGATGAGATCTTTATCGGCAGCGTGAGGAAATGGCTTTTGGCAAATGTCGGGAAGATTGCAGAGGTCGATAGCGAGGCCGTGGCTTGCGTTGCCAGGGCATTTTTATTTTTTTTTGTTTTTTTGGATCGTCTCTTTTTGCCAACTCGTCCACTTCTTTGAGGGCTTCCCTCTTGGGATGCCTGAGGGATTTGGATCATGTTGCTGATTATGACTGGGGGCAGGCGGGCCTAGCCGGGCTGTATGCCTCTATGGATAGAGCGAGCCGCAACGATTCGCCCACTCTCAATGGATTTGCTCCGGCTTGGGAGGTATTTTCTTTTTCCCTGCTTTTGCTTCTTTCTTTTCAGCATTTTTTATTTAATTTTTCACAGCATTTTTTTCTTTTTGCTGATTTTTTCATTTTTTTTTCGCAGGTCTGGACTTATTTAGTCTTCCATTTCACGCGGGGTCGATTGCATCAGCGCGTTCACGAGCCACCTTACTTGGCTGCGTCCGTGAATGCGAATAGAGTCAGGCTGGATCAGGATAGCGGTTGTTCGGATACAGAGAGGGTGCGGGAGAGGATTGCCAGCTCGAGCGCAGGCACGGTGGTGCACTTCCTTCCTTGGAGAGGCTTGGTAGGGCATTATGCGGTTACTTTGGAGATGAGCCGGTGCTGGATACTGATGGTATTCATCATGGTTGACTCATTATACATGGGGGAGCGAGTCAACCGCCAGCATTTTGCGTTTATGACACTTCCATTGGTGCCTCCTATGCCTCCCCATTGGGTGATTGCGCTGGATTTCTTACCGAACACGTATCAGTACCTGTCGAGATTCTTTATGCCTCAGAGTGACTTCCCAGTTATGGCATATGAGGACTTCCTGAGGACTATGCTCCATCCTGCCCCTCCTGTCCCTGTGGAGGCCAGGCGTGCTTCCGATGCCTCTGACAGGCCGAGGCCTTCTTTCCCAGCCCTTGACGTGCATCTGGAGTTTTCTGCACCCGCCGATGCTTTTTCCACTTTCCGATACCATCGTGACGGAAGGATAGTGGAGGAAATTCTTCCCGATGCAGATATCCCTGAGGAGTACCACTTCTCAGAACAGGCTCGCACGGCAAACATTTTTTTGGGCAATGAATGAAATGTGCCCCAGCTTCGAAGAATTTTGCGCCATGGTGGGGATGACAGCCACTGGACCTATTGTCGTCCCTTCTCCACGGAGGCGTCCTTATATGGTAATAAGGGAGCTTTTTGGCAAAACCCGCGAAGCTACTCCAGGTTTTTACAATGGAGTAAACTTTGATCTGACCGTCTTTCCCGGTGCTTATACGGAGTACATGGAAGATGATTTAATTTATCTGCGGCGCCGGTTGGCTTCTCTTTTTCTTTGCCTTGTGGGGCGGTATCTGCTGGAGGGTCAACCCGGGTATATTGATGTGCGGGTCGTGGACCTGGTATTGCAAGCTCGGGACCGCCGGGTGAATATTATCCCGGTGATTCTGGTTGCGACTTTGTCGGGCATGGATGCCTATGCGACTGGTGATGAGCTATTCCCTTAAGGTAGCAATATATGATCTGGGGCTTTATGGCTATCAGGGTTATTATTACCAGACGAATTTTTCGGAGTCTGATTGGATTGAGAATTTCTTGCGCAGAGGCTCCATGGAAATTATATGGGTCGTCAGCCACTGGCGGATCCGTAGCTTCTTTATGCATACCGGGGTCTATGCCCAGGTTATTCTGCCGGGTATCGAGCGCACTTCTTTTTATCGGGCGAACAGGGTCCTACGCCAATTTGTGTAAGACCCCGAATCCTTAAGTACTTGACTCGGTAGAACGTTTACGTACTTCGTTCTTGCTCGCGACCTTTGAGAGATCCTAGGTCTTGGTGTACTTGCTCGGATGCATTTACATTCATAATAACCATGTTTACAAGTTTACACGTGGCCACGACATTCATAGTAGTTGTCATCGTAAGTTTGCTTCCCCGATTCGCGATTTTAGTTATCGTGTTGTCGTACGAGTTCGTACCATTATGTTTATTGTCGTATTACTCGGTTAGTATTATTTTGATCCTAGGTTTGGCCCTGGATGACTTGGGGGACCTTGGGGATTAACTTGGTATTATTTTGGTTTGGTCGTGTTTAAGATTGAACACGCTCGTGTTTCATTTCCAGTGTGACTTGTGTTTTCGCCTCGGCCATGATAGGGCTGTAGTAATTTGGCCATAGTTTTCTGTAGACAACTCAAAATTGAGATCTGTTTGATGCGTTAGAAACTAGACTTCAAGATATTTCTAATCATACCTCTTGCGTAATTTTGGGAGTTGTATTTAATTATATGCACATTTTTTAAGTTGACTGAATAATTTGTTTTCGGTATTTCCAGAAATTTGAGTTTTGCCTTGTTTATTGGATTTACTTGGAGACCCTTAATGAATTTCATTAAACCTGACTTGAGACCTTAGTTAGACCTTAATTAGAGTGGATTAATCCTAAGTTAAAATTTTAGCACTAAGTCCTCAATTTTTTTTTTTTTTTTAGGAAAGCAGGGCGGCACCTGCGGGAATTTATGAATAAAAAAACTAAATAACTAAGTCCTCAATTAGGGACTTAATCTCACTTAAAAATTGACCTATCATAGCTTGACACTTGTTTTCCACTCACTCCCTAACTTTGGTGAACTTGAAATATCAGTATTATTCCACTCCTTACACCTCCTACCACTCCTCATATTCAGCCATGGTTAGAGAACTCAAGTGTGGGAGATTTTTGGTGAGATTAGTGGGTGTTTTGTGATTTCTCGGAGATCCGGCCACCCGATTTGGGGTTCGAGACCACCCAATCGTAGCTATCGACGAGGAGACTACTAATCCTTGGTTTGTTTTCATTTTCTCCAGCTTTTAATGGACTTAAGGTAAGCTACAAATTTCCAGAATTTTGTATAATAGATTTTTTGACATGCTAGTCTTCATTAAACTTGCTTAGATCATGCTAAGGAAGAGTTTTATCAAATTTATAAAATGTTTTGATGCTTCTATGAAATCTGGAAATTTTTCCATGGATCTTGACTTGATGATTTTGGTCTTGGGTTTAGTTTGAAATATGTTTAGGCTTTGATTTGGAATCATTGTTGTTCATGAACTTGTCGGAAAATAAACAATACAAATTCAGTTTCTGTTTTGGGCAAGTTTTGGGAAGTTACTGCTACTAATCTACTAAAGGAAATTTTCTAAAAATGTAGTATGTGATACCTATATATGTTAGGTAACTCTTTGTAAAGTTTCATAAATTTTGGAGTTAAGGAAGTATTTTTCATTAGTCACAAATCGTGGCTGTTCCAGTAAGCTGTTACCAGAAAGTCAATCTGTTAACATGATATTGAGGCGACCATATTTCGATCAATACATGACTGAATTGAGTAGTTTAAAATTCTAAGTTGTACTTCAGAGAGTCTAGTTTCTGGAAATGTAAGATTTATGATATTTTTATTTATGAGGAATATTTGGTGAATTTTCTATGATAGACACTCAGTGTAAGTCATAGCAGAGAATCAAATTCGTGTCTTGAACTTGAGAGGACCATGACTTGATGAATACAGGTCCAATTGGAGTATTTTAAAATGGTAAACTCTATATAAAAGATTTTAGTTTTTGCAAATGTAAAATATGTGTCATTTGGATCAATGAGAATTTTTGGTGAAGTTTGTATGATGGACATGCAGTACAGGCCACAACAGAAAATCAGATTCCTGACATGAACTTGGAGGGGCTGTATTTTGATGAATACAAGTCCTAATGGAGTAATTTAAAAGTCTAAATTATAGTTTCAATAGTATAGTTTCATACTAGGTAATAATCCCGTCATTTGGATTTGTGAGAAATTCATGTTTGAATTTACAAATTGACAAAGCAGAACGAGTCACAACAGAGGACCAGATTTTTAACATGAACTTGAGGTGACTGTATTATGAAGAATACAAGTCCAAATAGAGTACTTTAAAGTTTTAAATTATAGTTCTAAGAGTATAGTTTCTGAATATATAAAATTCATGAAATTTGAAGTTGTGTGAAATTAATGGTTGAATTTATAAATTGACTGGGCAGAATAATCATAACAGAAAAACAGATTATTAGCTTGATCTTAATATGATCATAGATTGATGAACACAAGTCCAAATGAAGTGATTTAAAAGGCTAAGTTATAGTTTAAAGAGCCTACTTTCTGAATAAGAAATATTCAGTACATTTTGTGTTGAGAAGAATTTTTAATGCAATTAGAAAGATTGCTGCGCCGAGTGATTTGTAATATTTGAACTTGTTAAGGATTGATTCTCCATACTTGATGAATATGACTTATAAAGCATATAGTGTTTCTTGCCTTTAAGAATGTTCTACTATTGGGTTGTTAACTTGCTATGAAATTTGGATTCCACTAATAGGTGGGATTATGAACTTGAATTGAACTAAAGCTTGATTTGATATTAATCAACTTAGGCTTCCATCTTCTACTTGACTTATTGATATGTGAACTAGGGTTCCTAAATGAATAGAGAACCTAGCTATGCCTTAAACAAGAACATAGAAGGACTACAAATGCATATAGCATTTATACCCTATTTGGTTGGAACTGTAGTAAGGATTCAACAGAGTCGAGTTAAGGAACAATTGAACCCTACGAGGATCGTGGTGAGATCCTATAATAATTATATTCCTTTTGACTAGATTACTAGATTTTGAGACGTGAATGGAATAGAGTGGACAACTTGACACTTATGATTTAGAGACTCAAATGAGCTCCTATTGTGGTTTTGTGATTATTGTAACAATGTGCATAATCGTATGAGTTTAGTAGATCATTATATCTACTTGAGAATTTGCAAGTAAACATCTACTTGTGCATGCATATAAGTCCAGCTGGCATTTGTTGAGCTTTACGTTGAAGGTGGGACGGTGCATCGTCTTCACGAATTATGAGATTCGTGATTGCTATGTATCGCCGTCACAGGATTCGGTTCACCACCCTCAGCTGCTAGCTTCTGAGTGGGGAAGTAGCTTCCTTTGTCGTAACCAAAAGAGCGCATTGGCTAGTGCTATTTTCCCGAGTAGAGAGCTCGGACCCGAGAAGAGAGCTCGGTACTTTGATACCCGATCACAGGTATCACTGGCATGATATGATTAACAGTTGTGATAGCAGGAGCAATACGACCACAATGATTCGGTATCTTCTCTATCCATTATGTGGCATACTATGGGCACTTATGTGATAACAAAGTGTTAGTTGAACATGAGATCTGATTGACCATGTTTATCTTGATTGCGTATTATTGAAATACTTGAGGTGTATATCTGTAAGTATAAATACTTGTACATTATGATTCTATAAATGATTTGATATGTATATATTTAGATATACATACTTTTACTTTATGATTCTATGAAAGGCTTCATGTGTATATATATATATATATATATATATAAATATGCACACTTATACTTAATGATTCTATGAACAATTTGATTAGTATATATATAATTATATATACATACATATGATGTTTTTATGGGAATTTCGTTCTAATTCATTTGATTTGTGTTTTAACAGGGAATTACACCCTGGTTCATTTGGACGGTTTAGTAAGTAAGAAGAAATTGCTATCTTGTGGAGAATCTAAACGATACGACACCTCTTTACGGGTTTTTCTGTCATTTGTAAAATGAAACCATGATTATTTTTATGTTACATATCTCTTGTAGTAGCGTACTGGATCATTATGACTCATTCCGTACTTTGTTTCTAGTTGCAGTAAATTGGTAACCGCATTGAGGTCGAGTATATCGTGACTGTAGCAGAGCGCAGCTGATCGATAGATCGAGATTAGATCATGTGGTTCATGCTAGTAGCAGCAGACATCCCTGAGTAGTAGCTTGTGGAGTCCTATTTCTTTTTAGCATCGTCACATATATTATGTACTTTGCTATTCTTGTGAGATCGATTTTTTTAAAGTTATCTAGACTTTACGGTCGGGTAGATACTTGGGTATTTGTATTGTTTCTTCTTCAACCGACGAGTTGTGTCGTGCCATTATTCGTGGTTTTAGTATTTATTTCAGTTATCTCCCGAGCACGCAGTAGCTTTGGGGCTTTTCTTTATTCTAAATTGTTATAGTTGTTGGTAAACCCCGGTATCCTTTAGCCATGGGTAATTGTTATTAGGTTGGTTCTTTGTTGAAACGCGGCTGAGTGCTTGATGGTTTGTTCGATGTCTGCAATGTTGTTGCGACGCGAGTTTTGTTTTTCCCCCTTTGAGAGATAATGTCTCTCTTGGTTTCTTTGGCTTTTGTTTCGAGCTTCATAGCTCGGGACTTCTTTTACTTATTGCTTCCGCTAATTCGATTTTTGAAATACCGTACTTTAGTGCGACTTTATGTTCATGTTTAGAGCTTGTTAGCTCGACTGTTGGACTCGCACTACTGTTTAACAAGTGTTTGTCCTCATCTTATGTTTGTTCCAGCGACACGACCTTGGGATTTTGTGTTGGAATCCGGGTCGGGTCGTGACAATTTGGCAGGGAGCAGGTCATCCCCGATGCAAGCGTTCCTCTGGCTGAAGAGCTGGAGATGGATAAGGACTTAGGCACCCTTATCCACAACATATGGTAGCTTGATTATATGCTCCTGTCCCATGAATATCTTTCATGGATTATAGTGGCTTCTGAGGGGCATTCCCGCATGATTAGGCATGTGCTGCGGCGGATGCTGGGCCGGCGAATAAGCAGCGGTATAGATGCTCGTTTGATGGAGATAGGCGAGGATGTGGAAAGTTCGGGGCTGGTGGTCCCTCAGGCTTTCTGGAGGACTTCAGGTGGGTGCATGGCCTTGGTGCCCGGATGGCTCCTGATCCAAATGAGGCAGGTCCTAGTAATGCGCTTCCTCGTCTAAGCAATGCAAGTCGGCGGAGCAATCCCCAGCAAGCTGATGAGGTTGCTCCCCCTCAAGCTAGCAGACGGAGCACTACCCATAGGGATGACGGTACTGGCCCAAGTCGCACGGCTATTCAAGACAATGGGGACGCCGATGATGAAGAAGATGTGGACACTTTTGGGGGTTCTCACGCTGGTGAGACTGGAGCCTCTTCTGTGCCTTGCAGAAGAAGTATATGGTCCCGGCTGGACGGATGCCGCAGGTATTGATGGACCGCTTCAGGGCTAAGCTGAAAGATAAAGGATGGTTGGGGGGAAACAGGGGTATATAGGTAGCAAGTAATAATAGACAAAATATACATGCATAAATGCATAATCCTAAATATCTTAGGCAATTATTCCTAAGTTGCACCATAGGACCTGTATTATATTATATTTTGATATTTTACGCGAGCTCTGTTGTTGTTTTTCTCTTCCCCTTTTTTTTAATCAGTCAGGGCTCTGTATTCACTGAAGACTTCGGCGGGCTGGAGATCAGATGCTGAGGACTTAGAAATTGCATTCTCTTTCCTTTTTTTTATTGCTTCTTTTTTTATGCCCTAATTTTTGTCTAGGCTGTCCTTTCGGGTTTTCAACCTAGCGAGTCCTTATTTCACCTTTTTGTTTTTTTATATACTATAATTTTTTCCTAGGCCGCCCTTTTGGGTTTTCCACCTAGCGAGCTGGAGAGAGAAGCAACTTGCCAGATATATTTGGCTCACGCATAGTACCTTTTGAGTTTGTCGAGGTTGAATGGCTGAACCAGATCCTCCTCATCTTGGTTTGTGAGGAGTATTGCACCTCCTGACCGGATTTCTTTGACAATGTATGGTCCCATCCAGGGAGACTTCCATTTCCCTCTAGTATCAACATAACTAGGGGGTTTTTCGCGAAGTACCAAGACTCCGACTTAGATGTCACGACCTTTAACTTTCTTATTGAATGCTCGAGCTATTCGCCTTTGATATGCTCGAGTGTGTTCCACGGCTAGCAGCCGACGTTCGTCGATCAGGGCCAATTCTTCATATCGCCCTTTGACCCAGTCAATTTCGATAGGTAGCACCGCCTCCATGCCGTAGGCTAAAGAATAGGGAGTAGTCCCAGTGGGTGTGCGAACTGAAGTGCGGTAGCCCCAGAGGGCTGGTGGCAGTTTTTCTAGCCAGTCTCTTCCCGTATCAGCCATTTTTCTGATGATATTCTCAAGTGTTTTATTGGCTGCTTCAACGGCACCATTGGCTTGTGGTTGGTAGGGGGAGGATTTATGCCTTTAAACATTGAATTCGTCGAGTAAACGATTCACGTCCCCTTCAAAGTGTGTGCCGTTGTCGGAGATTATCTCGAAAGGCACTCTGTATCGATATATGATATTGGTCCGGATGAATTCAGACACCTTTCGAGCATTTAGAATTTTATAAGAAGAGGATTCCACCCACTTTGTGAAGTAGTCGACGGCTACCAAAACATACTCGTGGCCATTGGATCCTTTCGGATGGATTTGGCCTATGACGTCGATTCCCCAAGTTGAAAAGGGTCAGGGGCTGTGGAGTTATATAAGACATGCGGGGGCACGTGTTGCAGATTTGCGAAACGCTGGCATTTGTCACAATGTCGTACCCATCGAATACAATCAGTTTCTATTGTGCTCCAATAGTACCCCTGTCGGATGACCTTTTTGGATAGCATATGTCCGTTCATGTGTGGACCACAGGTACCACCATGAAGCTGGTCCATGATTTTCTCGGCTTTTCCTTGATCGACGCATAATAAATTTAGGCCATGATAATGCCTTTTGTACAGGCTGCCACTGCTAAATACACATTGCAATGCCCATCTCCGTAGGGAGAATTTCCCCCTTTTGTCTAGGCTGGGAGGATAGACTCCTTTCTGAAGCAGATTTATGATGTCCGAATACCAAGGCTCGTGATCTGTTTCAGGAGCAGCATTGATTTTGAAGCAGTACGCTGGAGTGACCTTTTTCCCAACTACAAATGGCTGGACATTGGTTTTCGTGGGAATTTGGACCAATGATGCCAAAGTGGCCAAGACATCAGCAAATTGATTTCTATCTCGCGGCAAGTAATGAAACGAGATATTATCAAATTTGGTGGCGAGTGCTGTCAATTTGGCGTGATAGAGTTGCAGCCGGGGATCCTGGGTTTTCCATTTCCCTTCGACTTGATTTATGATTAAGGTGGAGTCACCGTAGACTTCCAAGTTTTTTGGCTCCTTTTCAGAGGGCTTCTTCTAGACCAGCAATACAGGCTTCGTATTCAGCTGTATTGTTCGAGCATTTGAACTTCAACCTTATGGCCAACGGAGTGTGGGAATCTGTCGGGTCGATTAACAAGATTCCTATGCCAAAGCCTCTTTTATTTATGGCTCCGTCAAAAAACATTTGCCAGTTGGTGTCATGATCAACAATTTCCAGGACACCTTCGTCTGGGAAACTAGGCTCAGCTACATCTTCTTCTTCTAGAGGCAGATCAGCTAAATGGTCTACAATTATGCTGCCTTTGATAGATTTGAGCGTGACATAGGTGATGTCAAACTCGTTGAGGAGAAACGACCATTTAGCTAGTCGGCTGGAAAATGATGGCTTGCCGAAGATGTATTTTATAGGATCCATCTTGGAGATGAGCTTGATGGATCGTCCTTGCAGATAAGTTTTGAGCCTTTATGTTGCCCACACTAGGTCGGTGCAGCTTTTCTCCAATGCTGAATAATTAAGCTCGCTTCCTTGCAGCTTCCTACTTATGAAGTATATGACATTTTCAATGTAGGAATTTTCTTTTTCTTAGGCGAGCATGGCCCCTACTGACGTGTCTGTGACGATTAAATATAGGAGGAAAGGTTTATGTGTATGGGGAGGAGCTAGTACTGGTGGATTGGTAAGGTAGGATTTTATTTTTTCAAAGGCTAGCTGACATTTCTCGTCCCAGACCTGGTCAGTATTTTTCTTTAAGAGTTTGAATAGGGGCTCACATATGGATGTCAGCTGTCTGATGAAGCGGCTAATATATTGCAATCGGCCCAGGAAGCCCTTGACTTCGGTTGGAGTTTTTGGCTGTGGCATATTTATGATGGCTTCAATCTTGGCTGGCTCGATCTCGATACCTTCCTAAGACACCATGAATCCCAGGACCTTGCCTTTGGTAACCCCAAATGTGCATTTGGTGGGGTTAAGCTTCATCTGATGCTTCCTTAACCTTTAGAAGAATTTTCGAACGTCTTTGATATGAGCACTGTTGGCATTACTGGAGTGCACGATCATGTCATCAACGTACACTTCGACCTCTTTATGAATCATGTCGTGGAAGAGGGCGGTGGCAGCCCTTTGATATGTAGCCCCAACATTCTTTAGCCCAAATGGCATGACATTATAGCAGTAGGTTCCCCAAGGGGTAGTGAATGATGTTTTTTCCTGGTCTTCCGCTGCCATTTTGATTTGATTATAGCCCAGCATGCCGTCGACAAAAGATCTTATTTTGTGAGAAGCGACAGCGTCTACCACGATATTAATATTAGGTAGAGGGAAGTCATCTTTGGGCGATGCCATGTTGAGGTAGCGGAAGTCTACACAGATCCGAACCTTCCCGTTGAGCTAGGGAACAGTCACTATATTGGATAGTCAGATCGGGTATTCTATTACCCGAATAAATTTGACATGTAGCTGCTTCATGATTTCTTCCTTTACTTGCAGTGACCATTCTGGTTTGATTCGGCGGAGCTTCTGCTTGACTGCCCGAGCATTCGGATATGTGGGGATCTAGTGTTAAACAATGGCTGGGTCTAACCCGGGCATATCTTCGTAGGACCACGCAAAGATATCCACGAATTCTTTGAGGAGGTCAAAAAGTGCCATCCTTTCAGAGCCTTGTAGGTAGCTGCCGATTTTGACTTCTTTGGTCTCATTGTTCAGCCTCAGATTGATAGTAAATAAGTCTTCATTTGCTGCCGATTGATGTTTTTCCTGGTGTTCGACTGACTTTACGAGCTCAAGCAAGTAATTTTTATCTTTTGGGTCCATTTCATCAAATGACTCATTATTAAAATTATTTAATGCGTCTTTTAATGAAGGTGCAACTAAGGAATAAGCAAAGACATTTAGATTATCATTAATAGCAAACAGTACAGGATTATTTACATTACTGAGGACCTGGGGTTTGAGATCCTCAATTCTATGGAGCGGATCAGTAGATGATCAATCCGTAAAGCTATGGGAAGGATGGGGAATAGTATATCCGAATCGGTCCACCAGGTCTGCGGTCGTCAAGAGCAAGTGTAACACTTCGCTCCTTCATTAGCTCGGTCTGCGTGCCATACTCGCAATTCTTCTTTTGTGGGGTGTATGATTGGTTAGTGAGATTGTCTAGATGCGTATGAGAGACCACATTAAGACCAAAACACTACTAATAAATGCCATATAGTTGTTGACTTGCTAAAGTCACAAGTCGTGACTCGACGATAGTCGGAATGCGACGCGATTGAGGGTTTGCTCGCGTATTGTGTTCGAGACCTCGGTTTGATCCTAGACCTCTACAAGATGATTGATTAACATGTTTAGATGTATTAGACTTCAAGTTTGAGGTGTTCCTTAAGTCTATTGATGATTTGGAAGCTTTGGAGATAGCGTTCGTCTCTATCGCGTAGTTCGGGGATCGAATCGCGTAATCATCTCTCCTTTGGAGTTCTTATTTCCCTAGTTGTTATTCAACTTTCTAGAAGTATTGAAGCTTCTTCATTAGCCCTTAGACATGCCTTAAAGTCTCCTTTCATTGCTCGTTCAATTGCTAGTTCATTCGTCGTTCCGGTTGCACGTTGTTGCACCTCTTCCCGGTTTCGCTCCGAGTTGTTTCGGGAGTTGTTAGTGGGTGTTCCATGGGAGTTCTAGACCTACTTTGGATGAGGTTTGAACCTTGTTTGATTTAGTTATGTGTTTGAGGTCATTTGGGGTTGAATTCTAAGCCCTTTTTGGTCTGAGAGGCTTGCAGCCGCAAGGGGGAAGGACCTTGCCCCCGCAAGGTCATCAGAAATTGTCCAAGGAAAGGGCTGGAGAGATTGCGGTCGAATGCTCTAGGACACCTTGCGACCGCAAGGTGCCCCGACCCTGCTTTGCCCTGTTTTGATATTTGACGAGAAATACCTATCCTACCCTCATCAAACCCCCTCTAAACCCTTCCTAACCTCCCATACTTAGCCCTAATCATGTCCTAACATTAGTTAGAAGTTAATTGAGGTTAGATTAGTGGGTGATTACACCTAATCTTTACTAATTGTATCAAGGAATTCCCTATTATGCCCTCTTGGTTTGTGGACGTATATAAGCCCAAACCCTTTGCAATTTTCAGAAATCCTCCTCATTTCTCCCCATCCTTCATACGTATTAGAGAGAGAGAGAGTTCTTGGGGGGGTTTTTGATCCCTAGCCTCCTTCTCTCTTCGATCTATGACAATCCAACCGTCGGATTGCCTTCAAACTTCGGATTCGTGAAGCCCTCGACGAGTAGAACAAGTTCACCGATCGGATTTTCATTCTTTGGAGTTTTCATTCAAGCTAGGTAAGTTACTTTCTTTTGATTTTGGTTCATTGGCCCTAAGGAAAACAACTTATGTGCTATTTGTGGGCAGTGAACACTTGATATGCTATGTATGCCCATTTTGGGGATTTTGGAAATATGAACTTGTTAATAGCATGAATGAAATGATTTGAATGGTATTACGTGTTGAAAGAAATGGGTTATGACTTATGTTGGGTTTGTTATGAATTTTAGGACTTGAGAATCAAGCCTGAATTATTGGAGAAATTGTTGTTAATTGAAGTGGGTGTTAATATTGAGATTGATGGAATGTGTAAAGAATGAAGCTTAGTATTTAGACTCAACGGAGTCGTAATAAGTTCAATAATGTGTTAATGAACTCAGGTTGAAATCCTACGATATTTGGATTTCGTTTGACTATGATTATGATGAGTTCTTGGATTTTTAGGCTTAGGAATCAAACCCGAATGAATTTTGCGATTTTGTTGTATATATGAATGAAATGTTTAATTGTGGGTTTATGAAACACATAAAGAATGAAATGTAGAATTAAGACTCAACGGAGTCATTATAAGGCCAATAATTTGATAACAAGTCTTGGATCGAAATCGTACGATGTTCGGGTCTTGTATGGTTATGTTTGTGCGCACCCGAGTATCTCGTTTGATGTCTATTTGAGACACTCATGTTATAGAGACCTTTTGGGAATTTGTTTAGGTCGTGCTTGTAGAGCACGGAGCATTGGAGACCAACCTATGGTCTCGAGTATATTAAGAGACGATTAATGAATGAATTCTCTCTTTGAGGAATTTGGTCGCGTGCACATGAATGCACTTGCGAGGGAATGACTACGGGGTAGTCTTGATGTTCTTGAGTATAGCATTGAGGAAGTCGATTATATATGACGATTGGGACTATGGTTGAGTCCGGTGTGCTTTTAAGTGAAGCTACAATGCTAAGCCTTGATTTGTGGTTGTTCCTAGACTAAAGTAATAGTCTTTGGTTTAATCTTGAGTAGAGGACTATGGTAGACCTCATATTGTGATTTCTTGAGCTTATATGCTACTTTTGATTGGGTGATGACTTGAGGATTATGAGTACCTCAATATGTGGTTCTTGGACTAAACTTATAAGTTAGTTGGATTTGTTAAGTATGTGCAAATATGTGCATTGTTAAATTGGTGTGTAGAGCTTTATGACCTACTTGATTTGATGAGTCCGCTCTTGTCGGTCTTGGTTCTTGTTTGAGCATGCGAGTAAATATCTACTTGTGCATTGCATGTAAGTCCAACTGGCATTATTTGGATTGGTTTTTATATGTCAGGGTAGGACGATACATCGCCTATACGAATCGTAAGATTCGTATTAGCTATGGATCGCCGTACCTGGGACCTCACACACCCTCCACTGTTGGCCCCAGTGGGGAAGTTAGCCCATCTCGTAACCAATAGAGCGAATGGATTATGCTTAACTAGACTGAGAAAGGTTTGCCTTTGCGGTGTAGCCGCTCAGTATGTCGATGTAATCACGAGCATCGATGGTACAACCCGGTTATTAATGTGTATTGCAGGAGCAACACAACGACACTATTTGGGTATCTTCTCTATCCCTTATGTGGCTTACTATAAGCACTTATATGAAAGATAATGTGCTATGTGGCTTACGAAGTTTATGTACTTTGATGACTTAGCATATGTTCATTGTTGGTATACTAATATGATACCATGATTCTTCTATATGCTTATGCATTATGCCATGCCATGCTATGTCATACAATTGCATTTAGTAGCTTACTGGGTCATTATGACTCATTTCGTGTGTTTGTTTTCCTTAGTTTGTGCAGTGAGCTCGTTAGTGCGCGTTGCAGCTACGGGTGCATGTTTGATAGCAGGTGGTCTTTCGGGCAATAGCTTGGAGTTATTATTATTATTGTATTTATCATCTTGTGAGACACGGATGTAAAGTTATGTAAACTTTACTTGGGTAGTTATGTTGGTATTTTATTGTTGTATTATTTTGAGAGCCGACTAGTAGGGATAGGGTGTTGTATTTATTTAGAAGTTTATTCCGTTGTCTTCCCGAGCAAGGTTTTAGCTTGCCTATTCTAGTATTGTGTTATTGTTATCCTATCTCCGACAACTTCAGTCGAGAGGCATTGGTTTAGTTGTTAGTATGTAAATATCTTATTCGTTTAGTTGATTTATCCCTCCGGCATGTTGTAGCCGTTGAGTGGTTGTTTATCAGGTTGGTATTTGTTGATTCGCCGACCTTAGGTTTGCCGATGGTTTGTTGCCCGTACGCAATGTTGCGTCACGCGCGTCGTAGATTTGTCGAGAGATAGTTGTCTCTCAGCCTTGTGTTCCTTCGTTTAGGATTAAAGGCTTGGGTTCCACTTATGATTTGCTTCCGCATGTTTTAGTTTTTGTTGTTCCGTTTGGCCGTAATGGCCTTACATTCTGTTTTGAGCTTGTTGGCTCAAATCTTGACTCGCACCATTATGTTTAGCAGGTGCTTGTCCTTTTTTTAGCCTGTCTTAACGGCACGACCTTGGGATTTCGCATTGGACTCCGGGTCAGGTCGTTACACTTGGTATCAGAGCTATAGGTTAGCTATTTCGCCAGGATATAGGTTCCTTGGCCTAGTTGGGTTGGGTTTATTGTTGAGTTATTAACGCTGAGTGTTCTTTGTAGGCGTATTATGTCAGGAACTTGGCGTGGAGCTAGTTTTAGTAGACCTCGTTCGAGTACAGCTCGTGGCCACGAGAGAGGGGAGAACGTTAATGATCCGCGTGTGACTCCTCAACAGATGTTTGGGTTGGAAGACGATTCCACTGTTCTTGCGAGGTTCTTGAAGTTGAAACCGGAAAGTTTTGATGGAGAGCCAGATTCTGCTAAGGCGGAGCGTTGGCTAGAAAGCATGGAGAAGATCTTTGCAGTTTTGGGTTGTACATCAGAAGATATGGCGACCTTAGCGGTGTTTAGATTGGATGGTGTGGCCGAGCATCGGTGGCTTGAATTACGAGATCACTGGAGACAGCATGGAGTGCCTCGAGTGTGGGAGAACTTTGTCACGGAGTTTATGATATGGTTTATTCCAGCAGTAATTCGAGAAAGAAGGGAAATGGAATTCCTAGCGTTAGAACAAGGAGATATGACCGTGGCTCAGTATTCAACAAAGTTTGTGGAGTTGGCTTGTTACTGTAGTTACTTAGTACCAGATGAGGCTAGGAAGATCGAGAGGTTTGTGAAAGGCATGAGGATGAAATATCGTAGGCAGCTTGTTCCATTACAGCTTACAAATTACCAAGGGAGTGTGGATCGTGCGTATGCGATGGAGTTGGATATTGAGGATCATACTCATGAGAAAACCTCAGAGACTATTAGGAGTGATACTTTTACCTCTAGACGGAGACGACGAGGTGATGAGTTGACATGTAACTTTTGTATGAGAATATGACACGCCGAAAATAGATGTTGGGGTAAATTAGGAAAATGCTTTGTTTGTGGCGGCGATCATGTTCGTAAAGATTGCCCGAGGAGGAGAGTTAGTCAGTCTGGGAGTACTAGTCAACAATCTAGTGGCTCCAAGAGAGATGGTGATGGTCGGCCTAGAGTTTGAGGTCATGTGCGCGTGGTGGTGGGCCATTGCGGAGTTTTGAAACCTATCCGAAATAGGAAGGTATATTCTCGTATATATATATTATTATACCGTTGCTACCATTATTGTTATTATGGGTACGTGTTTTATCGGTAGCTCATATGCATTCATACATACATTACATGGTGTATTGAGTATTATTGGTTATTTGTTTGATCGGGGTTAATACCCCAATGTGAGATCGATATATGATATGGTTTGTTTTGTGAATTGCCGGTAGGTAATCACGCGTTGTGTGTGGGTTCTTGTTAGTCTATATATGAATAAGACGATGCTATATATATATATATATATATATATATATATATATATATATATATATATATATATATATATATGAAACATGAATTGTATGTTGACACTTATTGATTTGGTATGATGTTTGTATATTCTATAAAGATATGTTTAATGTAATGAATAATATAATACTATATTGTTGTTAGGGGTTATTATGCGAGTAGGATATACACTCGATTAGTGCAAAGGTTAAGTGCTGCGATTTATCGGTTGATTTCGGCTGCACGGGAGAGATTGACGCTTCACCACGAGTATTGAGACGTTAACGTTGGGATAGGATGCTTAGAATGTGTGTTGGTTGTAGACTCGGTCTAGAGCATAAGAAAGGATAGTTTTGCGGAGTATAGACGTTATGAGTATCGGTAGACGTGTCGATTCCTTGTGATTCCTAGGAAGTTTTCTTGGTTGAGTGTACTAGGTACACGAGTTTTGTGGTAGATATGATTGTTGTTTGCCAAGGTAATAGACCTTGTTACTTGGCTTGATTTTATTCAGTTATGTGCATTAGTTGTAGGAAACATCTATTTGATGCATCTACATTGTATAAAATTAAATTCTCATTTCATGATTATTATCTCCTGTTCATTCATTTCATTAGTATAGGGGACTGTTTGAAGGATGCCTAAAACTTTTTATTCATGATCCTTCGCATCCTTGCGACGGAAACTTTTGAAGCTAATTCAATAGGTACCCTGAATTGGTGACCAAAAGGTATTCGTCGTTGGACTAGGATTGGTAAGAATTAAGTTAGAAATTGACTATACCTGTTACCAAATGGAATGGACAGAAATGGAATGAATTTTCAAAACAATTCATTAATGTGCTCTTATGTGTTCTTACCCGCGATGGGGAAATTGCGAGTGCGATTTACATGGTTTGAAATGCCGACTTGATTACCTTTAATTTGTTTGCGAATTGCTCCATAGGCAATTATTATTTCTTTTAACTTAGAATCTCTTGTGATTGAATTTCATGTTGTGCCCCGAAACAAATAGTTTCGGTAGTTGAATGTTTAAAGTGTCCTTGAATGTGTTTTTCATGTTAAAGTTTGGGATTTTGCCCACATGATTCGCATAGTGTTGTTCGTATGTGTATTTACGACTCAAGTATGAGTCGTGTTATTTTCGATCTTAAGTGTTTGAGGTCGTTGTGTCTATCAAGGATTCGTGGACCTTCAAATTTGGATTATTACAGTTTCACCCTTGTGTAGTATGTGGTGGTAGACTCGGAGATTCGAGTCAAGGTTGGTGGTTTTGAGATCGAGTGTTCACCCAGGATTAAGAGACACTGTAATCGTTGTCTCGATGTATTGTGGTTGAGTGCGGACCTAACATTGGTTTGTATCATGATTTATAATTCGGGATGAATTCTTTTTTAAGGTAGAGAGAGTGTAACACCCCGCTCCTTCATTAGCTCGGTTTGCGTGCCATACTCGCAATTCTTCTTTTGTGGGGTGTATGATTGGTTAGTGAGATTGTCTAGATGCGTATAAGATACCACATTAAGACCAAAACACTACTAAGAAATGCCATATAGTTGTTGACTTGCTAAAGTCACAAGTCGTGACTCGACGATAGTCGGAATGCGACGCAATTGAGGGTTTGCTCGCGTATTGTGTTCGAGACCTCGGTTTGATCCTAGACCTCTACAAGATGATTGGTTAACATGTTTAGATGTATTAGACTTCAAGTTGGAGGTGTTCCTTAAGTCTATTGATGATTTGGAAGCTTTGGAGATAACGTTCGTCTCTATCGCGTAGTTCGGGGATCGAGTCGCGTAATCGTCTCTCCTTTGGAGTTCTTATTTCCCTAGTTGTTATTCAACTTTCTAGAAGTATTCAAGCTTCTTCATTAGCCCTTAGACATGCCTTAAAGTCTCATTTCATTGCTTGTTCAATTGCTAGTTCATTCGTCGTTCCGGTAGCACGTTTTTGCACCTCTTCCCGGTTTCGCTCCGAGTTGTTTCGAGAGTTGTTTGTGGGTGTTACATGGGAGTTCTAGACCTACTTTGGATGAGGTTTGAACCTTGTTTGATTTAGTTATGTGTTTGAGGTCATTTGGGGTTGAATTCTAAGCCCTTTTTGGTCTGGGAGGCTTGCAGCCGCAAGGGGGAAGGACCTTGCCCCCGCAAGGTCATCAGAAATTGTCCAAGGAGAGGGCTGGAGAGCTTGCGGTCGCATGCTCTAGGACACCTTGCGACCGCAAGGTGCCCCGACCCTGCTTTGCCATATTTTGATATTTGACGAGAAATACCTATCCTACCCTCAGCAAACCCCCTCTAAACCCTTCCTAACCTCTCATACTTAGCCCTAATCATGTCCTAACATTAGTTGGAAGTTAATTGAGGTTATATTAGTAGGTGATTACTCCTAATCTTTACTAATTGTACCAAGGAATTCCCTATTATGCCCTCTTGGTTTGTGGAGGTATATAAGCCCAAACCCTTTGCAATTTTCAAAAATCCTCCTCATTTCTCTCCATCCTTCATACGTATTAGAGAGAGAGAGAGAGAAAGAGTTCTTGGGGGGTTTTTGATCCCTATCCTCCTTCTCTCTTCGATACATGACGATCCAACCATCGGATTGCCTTCAAACTTCGGATTCGTGATGCCCTCGACGAGTAGAACAAGTTCACCGATCGGATTTTCATTCTTTGGAGTTTTCATTCAAGCTAGGTAAGTTACTTTCTTTTGATTTTGGTTCATTGGCCCTAAGGAAAACAACCTATGTGCTATTTGTGGGCAATGAACACTTGATATGCTATGTATGCCCATTTTGGGGATTTTGGAAATATGAACTTGTTAATAGCATGAATGAAATGATTTGACTGATATTATGTGTTGAAAGAAATGGGTTATGACTTATGTTGGGTTTGTTATGAATTTTAGGACTTGAGAATCAAGCCCGAATTATTGGAGAAATTGTTGTTAATTGAAGTGGGTGTTAATATTGAGATTGATGGAATGTGTAAAGTATGAAACTTAGTATTTAGACTCAACGGAGTCGTAATAAGTTCAATAATGTGTTAATGAACTCGGGTTGAAATCCTACGACATTTGGGTTTCGTTTGACTATGATTATGATGAGTTCTTGGATTTTTAGGCTTAGGAATCAAGCCCGGATGAATTTTGAGATTTTTGTTGTATATATGAATGAAATGTTTAATTGTGGGTTTATGAAACACATAAAGAATGAAATGTAGAATTAAGACTCAACGGAGTCATTATAAGGTCAATAATATGATAACAAGTCTTGGGTCGAAACCGTACGATGTTCGGGTCTTGTTTGGTTATGTTTGTGCGCGCCCGAGTATCTCGTTTGATGTCCAATTGAGACACTCATGTTATAGAGACCTTTTGGGAATTTGTTTAGGGCGTGCTTGTAGAGCACGGAACATTGGAGACCAACCTATGGTCTCGAGTATATTAAGAGACGATTAATGAATGAATTCTCTCTTTAAGGAATTTGGTCACGTGCACATGTTTGCACTTGCGAGGGAATGACTACGGGGTAGTCTCGATGTTCTTTAGTATAACATTGAGGAAGTCGAGTATATATGACAATTGGGACTATGGTTGAGTCCGGTGTACTTTTAAGTGAAGCTAAAATGCTAAGCCTTGATGTGTGGTTGTTCCTAGACTAAAGTAATAGTCTTTGGTTTAATCTTGAGTAGAGGACTATGGTAGACCTCATATTGTGATTTCTTGAGCTTATATGCTACTTTTGATTGGGTGATGACTTGAGGATTATGAGTACCTCAATATGTGGTTCTTGGACTAAACTTATAAGTTAGTTGGATTTGTTAAGTATGTGCAAATATGTGCATTGTTAAATTGGTGTGTAGAGCTTTATGACCTGCTTGATTTGATGAGTCCGCTCTTGTCGGTCTTGGTTCTTGTTTGAGCATGCGAGTAAATATCTACTTGTGCATTGCATGTAAGTCCAACTGGCATTATTTGGATTGGTTTTTATATGTCAGGGTAGGACGATACATCGCCTATACGAATCGTAAGATTCGTATTCGCTATGGATCGCCGTACTTGGGACCTCACACACCCTCCACTGTTGGCCCCAGTGGGGAAGTTAGCCCATCTCGTAACCAATAGAGCGAGTGGATTATGCTAAACTAGACTGAGAAAGGGTTGCCCTTGTGGTGTAGCCGCTCAGTATGTCGATGTAATCACGAGCATCGATGGTACAACCCGGTTATTAATGTGTATTGCAGGAGCAACACAACGGCACTATTTGGGTATCTTCTCTATCCCTTATGTGGCTTACTATAAGCACTTATATGAAAGATAATGTGCTATGTGGTTTACGAAGTTTATGTACTTTGATGACTTAGCATATGTTCATTGTTGGTATACTAATATGATACCATGATTCTTCTATTTGCTTATGCATTATGCCATGCCATGCTATGTCATACAATTGCATTTAGTAGCTTACTGGGTCATTATGACTCATTTCGTGTGCTTGTTTTCCTTAGTTTGTGCAGTGAGCTCGTTAGTGCGCGTTGCAGCTACGGGTGCATGTTTGATAGCAGGTGGTCTTCCAGGCAATAGCTTGGAGTTATTATTATTATTGTATTTATCATCTTGAGAGACACAGATGTAAAGTTATGTAAACTTTACTTGGGTAGTTATGTTGGTATTTTATTGTTGTATTATTTTGAGAGCCGGCTAGTAGGGCTGGGGTGTTGTATTTATTTAGAAGTTTATTCTGTTGTCTTCCCCAGCAAGGTTTTAGCTTGCCTATTCTAGTATTGTGTTATTGTTATCCTATCTCCGACAACTTCAGTCGAGAGGCATTGGTTTAGTTGTTAGTATGTAAATATCTTATTCGTTTAGTTGATTTGTCCCTCCGGTATGTTGTAGCCGTTGAGTGGTTGTTTATCAGGTTGGTATTTGTTGATTCGCCGGCCTTAGGTTTGCCGATGGTTTGTTGCCCGTGCGCAATGTTGCGTCACGCGCGTCGTAGATTTGTCGAGAGATAGTTGTCTCTCAGCCTTGTGTTCCTTCGTTTAGGATTAAAGGCTTGGGTTCCACTTATGATTTGCTTCCGCAGGTTTTAGTTTTTGTTGTTCCGTTTGGCTGTAATGGCCTTACATTCCTGTTTTGAGCTTGTTGACTCAACTCTTGACTCGCACCATTCTGCTTAGCAGGTGCTTGTCCTTCTTTTAGCTTGTCTTAACGGCACAACCTTGGGATTTCGCATTTGAGTCCGGGTCGGGTCGTTACAGCAGGTCGGTCGTAGTGTACCAATTCTGCAGAGGCTTATCAGCCATAGACTCAAACTCAGCATGGAGCTTTTCATAATTAGTGTCTCCATCTATCATACCCAGGAAACAGTCTCCCAGTTATTCATTGGAAACTCCCTTTATTCATGGGGATATTTACAGCACCTTTGTTCTGGCTAAATAGGTTTATTTTCCCTTTAAACTTCCGTTGCTTGATTTGTTTCAAAGATTCTTGTACCTACCACCGTAATTACCTCATTGTCGATAAGATCCTGAATAGTGTTCCTGAGTGAGTAGCACTTATCGGTAAGGTGACCACTGCAACGGTGGAATTCACATTATTGAGCATGATTCCACGTGCTAGGCAATGGATTGGGAGGTTGATAGTTAGCGACGGGTTTAAGTATCTCATTGGCCCATAGTGTTTGGAATATTTCGGATCTTGGGACAGGTAGATCATCATAGTGCCTTGGAATTATTCCTTCCTTCCTTTTGGTCTGGGTAGAGAACTGGGCTGAGGTTTGGTCAAATAGCTGGGTTGGGTTTTTTCTCTTGGGTCATATTGCACTGGGATTTGATTGCCTGGGCTCCGGTTTAAGGGACATTCTTTTTCTTGTGCACAAATTATTCCTTTTGGAGTCCCCTAGGCCATTTGCTGAGAATAAGTATTTGAAGGTTCGAGGGGAAGGTAATTCTTCTGGTTATGGTAGCAGGCATTTAGGTGAAGGAGTTCAGGGTTGATTTCTGGAGGAGGTGGATTGAAGTTATGAACATTTGGAACCATATTACCTTGGGAAATGGGGTTGATATCTGGTTGAAAGCTAGTACTTGGTTGTTTTCTGGAGGCTTGAAGAAGGATATTTTCTGTGGTATCAGGACAGTTTATTTTAGGAAGACAAGATGTATCAAGAGAAAATTTTGGGCTTTTAACTTTTTGAGAGATAGTAGCAAGAGTTTCTGCAAAACTTGCTAAAAGATCGCCAACCACCTGGTTTGTTATTCTGTCTGCATGGGCATCTAATTCCTTCTTTAGCCAGATTTTGAGTCCAGGAGGAGGTGCATACTCAGGAGTTTCTTTTTCTGGTTCCCAATTGTTCTAATCATTGCTGGTCCCAGTCATAGCCTGTTTATTTTTAGCAGCCATTGCGTTCAAATTTGTGTCCTTTGCACTGATTCTGTCCTTTTTTGATCTGACCCTAATACTTTCTGATCTGATTTCTGTGCCTGTATCCCGTATCAACCGACCAGTACTATCTCTGCCTTTCCAAATTCAGGCCAGGTTTCTGAGGAAAATGGGGTTTGAAGGCATCAGAAAGGGTTGGCTGAAGGCTTTCTGGGCTAGGAGTACAGTGCGACTTTATTAGTATATTTTATTATTATTATTATTTATTTTTCCTACAATTGACCGGACAAGCACCCGTTTTGTTTTGACAGTCTCAGGACTATTCCTAGAACAGTTGATTCTTTCTCCAGAGTATAGGACCCTCGTATTCCACCTGCCTCACCCCAAGATCGAACTGATCTCAGGCGAAGGGCCTGTACTCTTTCCGGGATCCACCATTCAAAATAGTCTAAGTCGAACATCAAAAAATAATTAGTCAGCCCCTATGTATTTATTCATAGTCTTTCTTTTTTCTTTTTTTTTCTTTTTGATTGATTTTTTTTTCTTTTTTCTTTTTTGACTTTTTTTTTTGCTCAGGGGCTGACTAATGATTCAGAGATGCAAAAACCGATCGCTCCATGAAGTGTCCTAAGAATCTATATGCACTTTAACGTTGGCTAATGCAGGGGGTAGGATGGCCATGGTGTAGGGTAGCAGTTCAAAATATATCTACATGCGTGCGCGTGTGTGCGGCATCTAAAAAGTAGTAAAATCTTTTTTTCTTCTTTTTTTTCAGATATAAAGCAAGAAATAAAACAGATATGGCCTATCTTGCAGTTCTTTGTAGATTTTTTCGGCTTTTTTGTTTGAGCGCGAGCAAGCAACCAATCACATCAAGAAAAAAAAAGAAGAAAAAAAGGGAATCTATCTATTCTTATTAATTACATATTTGTCCTAGTCCTCAAAATAAAATGACAGAATGAAAGAAAATATGTACATATTTTATGTAATGAAAATAAAGCGTACAGAATAATAATATAAAGCAGAAATAAAACGATAATAAAAATAAAGCCCCAGTGATATGAGCTTTGTTGGGGAAAAACTCATAAAAAACAGCCACTTAGAGAGAAAAACGAGCTGGCAGCAAATTAATGGAGATGGAAATGACTTGGGCGGCAATGGAAGTGGAACCTCGACCTCGGGTTCACGCACACGACAATCAACGGGTAATCAGCCCTCAACCTTCGTATGACGAAACCGGCAATCAAAGGATAGTGAAGAACGACACAATCGCTATGGAAGGACGATTGATAGGTTCGCGAGTACTCGGGTAACCCCCGATCGCTCAATTAGACTTGAATACTCAAGGTTGAAAAGAAAACTCACTTTTTCATTCATAAAATTCTGATTACAATAGAAAGGGGCAGCCCTATATATAGCTAGGAGAACTAGGCTGCCATTGGCTACAAAGAGATAAGATTTAACCAACTATCTAAATAAGGATAAGATCTATGACTAGATGGAGAATATTCTCCTTGATTATCCTATACTAGGGCTGAAATTAGCTAGAGGATAAGGCTGAGTCATCAGCCTTCTAGAAGCCTTCTAGATCCTTCTTCTTGGGCTGAAATCTAATGCCTTCTAGATCCTTCTTCCTTGTTCTTCCTTGGCCGAAATTCTTGCCATTTGTTAGGCTGATTGGGGCTTGTTTGGGGCGCCTAAATTCAGCCCTTTGTATCCTCTTTCATCCAAATAAATTAAAGTGTTCATTAACATTTCTTGACCCGCTTTTGATGCTTCCTTTGCGTGCTATAATTTGGGTCTCCAAATCAAATATCTCCTGGATAAAATGAGGACTTCGCTTTGAATTTTCCTGGCTCGAGCCCTTGTCATTGGTCCATTCATTGATTGCATTGTCGGTGGATCCTTGGTTACTTGGGCCTCTTCTTTTGGTTCCTCGGTGGCTTGGGCCTCATCATCCCTTTTGTTATGCTGCCCGGAAATATATTGTATATATATTTTCATATTTTTTATTCCTTTTTTGTTTATATATATATTTGAAAATATATATGTAATGCTAACTGGAACGAAACTGCTGCAAGAGGGAGGATCATATCCACAAATATATACACAGATATATAGGAACGCAATATTTAAAATGCTAAAGATATATAACAAGCATACTTTAGCCAGAAACTAAAAAAAAATTACTGAGTCTAGCCCTCCATTTTTATTTAAAATAAAAACGATCTCCCCAGCAGAGTCGCCACTGTGGGTGCTCCGGGATCTCCCGGATCCCGCGCTCCCTTTTCTAGGGGAACACGACATGCGGGAGGACACCACGCTTTCCATTCCACCCTCCCTAGTTTAGGGGAAGACGAAATTAAAAATGCGGAAAGGGTGTTGTCAAGAAGCGGGTTAAATACGCCTCGGTCACCAAGTGATTTTTGTTCCATTATGAGAGCTTTCAATTTCTCCGTATCTCACCCTCCCCTGTTTCAGGGAAAATAAAATACAGAAAATGCATCACCCTTTTCATTCCCATCGTCCCTTGCTTAGGGGAAAAACGGAAAAGTGCAAAAAAATGATGTTGCAAAAGCGCGTGGGAACACGCCCTGCCTCACTATGGACTTTTCGAAAATCGCCTAAAATCATTATGAATGCCTGGGGTTTTTCCGTATCTCACTCTCCCTTGTTTAGGGGAAGACAAGGCACAGAAAATGTCTCACCCTTTTCATTCTCATCGTCCCTTGTTTAGGGGAAAACGGAAAAGTGCAAAAAAAGGATGTTGCGAGCCTCACCATAACCTTAGGTTTATTTTGGATTGCTATGAGTGCTTTGGGCTCCCCGTATCTCATCCTCCCTTGTTTAGGGAAAAACAAAATACAGGAAATGCGTCACCCTTTCATTCTCATTCTCCCTTGTTTGGGGGAAAGTGGAAAAAGTGCAAGAAAGGATGTTGCGGGCCTCACTGTGATCCAAAATATTTTGACAGAGTTGCCATCTTTATTTTAAGGAAGAAACAAAGAAAAACCAAAAATAAACCAGAGATTGTAAAAACGGGTTCGGAGGCTAAGTTACGAGTTGGGAAGGTGCTAGGCACCCAACTCACCCATTCGGTCTCAAAACAGTTTTTGGCTAAAGCATGCTTTTATTATATTTTTCTAGCAAATAAATAAAGCATTAAAAGCAGATATATCCATGTTTACATTATTTACGAACTTGCAGCCGCCTCCTTCCAGTAATTACAATTACATTTAAAAATATTTGGCCATAATAATGGCTCTTTTTAATGCTATTTTCTACATAGATCCGGGCAGCACAACAACTTATATTTTTTACATTGGGCCGGATGAAAATAGCTTTTTTTTTAATAGATAAAACCCTTAAAGGCTCACCTTTAAGAGCGTTGGTGTGCTCGCTCTATCCTTCCGGGAGGAGTCTTTTGCTATCCGCCATGTTCGGGCAAAATAACTCGCTCCGAAAGTTGCTTCGGCAATCAAACGGGTGGAGCAAGCTGCTATGCTTTGCGTTGTTTGCTTGCCGCCGCATAATCGGGTAGAGCAATTGCTTGCTTCTGGCGGATTTGGCCTTTGGATTCGGGCAGAGCAAACGCTCTTTTTGGGATTTTTGGACCGGGGGAATAGGGTGGAAACCTAGGTGGAGGGCTAAGGCTCACTTTGACCGGTTGGTTTTGTGTTTGGAGGAGATTTGGCAAAGCTTCGAGGCTTTATAGGAGGGGGCACTCACTATCTCACGATCGTTCTTCTATCGCTGCGTAAAATAAACGCGCAGAGTTTTTGTGAGATAAAATTCTCGTCCTGAAAGCGAAGCCGAGCACCCCTATTTATAGGTGAAAGGAGGGACACCGCTAGCATTTGTGATTTTCATCTTGTGTTTTACCAGCTTGTACCGCGCGCTTGAAGGCTTGTGCAATGCGTTAAGACAGAGTGCACTATTCAGGATCCTAGCGCCGACACCAAGGAGATTGGGCGCCGCGCCTGTCTGGCTTATTGGCAGTGCCAACCTTCAATTTTTGCCTCCTTTTTGGACACTCTGGCCCCTACATTTGACTGTTTTACGCATCCTGCTTTGTCTTTTGCATTTTAAAACTCTGTAACTTGACATTCGTTAAGTTTCAACAGGTCTTGATATCGCATGTCAATGTTACATACCAGAGGTACAAAATTGGGGTGTCTACAGCCCCCAAGTAACAATATTCAGCTTACAATTTCCCTTTACATGTGACGATGTTTTTTTTTGTCCAGCCCGTTTTTCTGAATAGCACTTGCCCATTTGTCACCATGATATCTGAATTTATTCTTTGAACTTGGTATTCCTTTCACTTTTTCACCATCAATTTCTCATAGACCTTTAATCACCAAACATACAAAATCTCTACATATAAAAGTCAAGGTTGTTTCTTATAAATTAATAGATGGACAAAAATAACTATTCACCAAATAAACCACCCACCATTTAATTAAGGACAAAACAAGTAAATTTACCATGACAAAAAAATAATGTTTGGACAAAAATAGTCTTAAATATAATAAATCACTCACCATTAGTTAAGGCCAAACAAGTAAATTTGTCATAGACTAATTGTTGTTTCTCACTGTATCTTAATTTGCATTTGCTCATTCATTACGTTGGGTTCTATACTTAGTGGCTAAATGGACTGCGTACCAGTTAGTGTGGTAACTGTGTATAGAACTTTGCCTTTAGAATAGTTTTTTAGGTTTCACATGTTTTGGCAGAAGACTTCGGCAAAGGCTTCACCAACAGTCTTCCCTAGCAGACCTTGTCTGTCTTCAGACAACATGACATGTCAAGAGTATCAGGATATCAAAACTCATCAAGTGAATTATCAATTCAGATATATTTGAATTAAGTTTGAAATAATCCATCTTCATGGACTCCCGATTTCCAAGACACGCCTTTCTAGCTTTTCCAAAGAATGAAAACTTTCGCCTCCTAAATATGGCATAGCAGGTATATAGTCTGACACAAACAGACTGTACCAACTATTACAGGTCTGCAACTCTGTTTGTCGCCCACCTGCTCAATCCAGTACCTGCTCTTCTACATACCTTGATCAGTCCCAGTTGAAGATGAAGTCAACAAAGCAGCTCCCTGCATTTAATGCAATCAACCTAATAGAGCTGTTATTCACATCGTCTTCTCCAACGGTCTCAACAATGCTCCGATATAAATACTGCCATTGAAGACTGAAGAAATCAATGCTCTGAATTTATTCAACAACATCAAGTCATCATACTCAGTGCATTCAAGAGATCATAAACTGATCAAAGAAGTCTTCAACAACAACAAGAAGATCTGCATCAACTCTTAATCATTTACTTCTTATTGTTGTACTCATTTACTATTCTCTCTGCACTTTGAATATTCTGTTTTCCAGATATTCAATTCCCCCACCCCCAAACACAAGTCAAATATTTGTACATGATCCATTAGAGATTTCTGTAATAGAACTAGTGGAAAATATAGTGCACATTCAAATCCAAGGTTGACTGCTTTGGTGGTGGACGTAGCTCTCTTTATAGTGCGAAACATCTCAAAATGCATGTGTTCTTTGTGTTCTGTTGCTTACTGTTTTATATTGTTATCTTCGTCTTAACTTATTTTTTTGAGCAGCAAACTTCAGTAATCAGCCAAGTCTATTGGTAGTGCTTCACCAACAGACTTAGTATGTCTTCTTTACAAGTCTTCCGTTACTTCAACCTTTTCAATAAGTCGTAACTATTTGTTTCAGGAACTATTACGAAAAGTTTTTAAGTGTTACTAAGCTATTCATCAGATATGTTTCAACAAGTACAAATCTGGGTATCTGGTATTCAAGAAGGAACAACTTTGATCTAGTTGGATACTCATATGCAGATTATGCAGCCTGCAAAGTAAGCAAAAGAAGCACCAGTGGGACCTGTCAATTTCTTGGAAATAGATTTGTCTCATGGTCATACAAGAAGCAAGGCTCAATTGCAAACTCAACCACAGAGGCAGAATACATTGCTGCCGGCAGCTGTTGCTCCCTACTACTTTGGATGAAGCAACAACTTGTGGACTACAACATCAAGACTGCAAATTTTCCTATCATGTATGATAACACTTCTGCAATTTCAGTCTCAAAGAATCCAGCAATGTACTCCAAGACAAAGCACATTGATATTCGTTATTACTTCCTCAAAGATCATGTGGGAAAATGTAACATCAGCTTGGAATATGTTCCAACTGAACATCAATTGGTTGCATTCTCACCAAGCCACTGGATGCTACCAGGTTTGCATATTTTAGGAGAAATATTGGTATGATTGATCCTACAGCTTAAAGCTTTCTGTTAAGTTTAAAGTTGTTTCATACCAGCAGACGTTAATTGTTACTAACTATATTAATGTTTTAGCTAAACATCGTTAAATTCAGGTTAGTATTTCAGTTAATAGTTTATCAGAGGGTAAAAGTTTTTCTAAAAGGCTAAGGGGTTAAAATTCATTTTCGCTACTTACTTTCAAAATACCTTAAGATAAAAGCTTTGTGATAGACACCTGTCAATCATCCAAGCAATTTTCGCTAAAATGACTTTTCTCCTTCTTTAAATAGACCTTCAACCGCCATTTTGAAAACTTTCACAAACCCTCTATCTCTCTCTCTCTCTCTATTTCTCTCTACTCAAACCCTCCGTTCTTCACTGCAACTGCTTCGATTTTTCTACTTTTGCTTCGCTTCTTCTTCTCTATAGCCACAATGGTAAGCATTTCACATGCCCTTTAGACATATCTCATTTAGTTTATTGCTCATATTCTTCTTTTGAGTTGTTTCTTTGAGGAATTTGAAAGGACGCTTTGCGTAACCTTCGTTTTCCGCCATTGTTGTATATTTTTCAAACATTGAAACATTTGGTTATCTCTGTGCTTAAAACAATTATTTCTTTGAGATTTATCAAATGTTGTTTCTCTGAAAAATCTTCACGCAGAACATTCAAGGGTTACAATTTTTTTCTTAAAAAAAATATTATTTCTTAAAATGAAATCTTTGTCTGTTTATTCTGTCTAGGGAAAAAGCCCTAATTTTTGAAACTGCTTTTGTATGTGAAATCATATGCTAAATCCAGTTCCGACAAAAGGAAGGTTCTTGACCCGAAGCAAGTTATTCATCCAAACCCCTCCATCAACCTTCTTGGCTTTCCGTTCTACCCTACCGCTCATGACATTATGCAAGAGCTGCCGACGAATACATACCTCCCGGGTATATGCATTGACTTGGAGTCTGTTTGTACTTTCGCTGCCGGAGCTAAAATGTACGAGGATATGGACGCGTCTGGGATTTTCCCGCAGTTCACTCTTCACGACTTCGACTACAGCAAACTCTTTGCTGAAGAGTTCTACCAGCGAATGGAGATAGACGCCAAAGCCCTCTCCGTTATAAGAGGATGGATTTGCGGATGTCCCTTCTCTCTTACTGCGAAGGTAATTTCCAAAGTGATTGGCGTTCACTTTGGCGAGGACAATGAGTTTGTCTAGTCTTTGAGGCGTCTGACTGGAAGCCATGATGGAGGCGATACCCCCGAGGGAAAATGCTGAGGAATGTCTTTCCCTTGGACGTCTATAGTTCTAGTCATCTGCTGGACAAGTCGTTTCTATTCAAGAACGGCTCCCACGACATCCTCACCTCCTAACAGCTCACCTTATCAAGCGCCATCCACCAGAGGATCCACCTGAACTACGGTGCACTCATCTTCAAAGAGCTCAAGAACCACATTGCAAATGTCAAGGCCAGCCCCTTCTACAAACGGCCTTTTGTCCGGCTGATCAATACCCTTCTAAGGGACACGCCAGAGATCAACTCTATTGTTGAACTGGAGGAGCTCAAGAAAGTCACAAAGGACAAACAACTGACTACTACTTTCTTCTCCAAGTACTTCGAGTAAAAGAACAAGCGGAGACAGCAAAGAGGGCTCTCCAACATTTCTGCTGAAATGGTTTCCCAGCCCACGCCAATGATGGTGACACGCTTTGATATGGAAGCGTATGATGCTTCCAGGGAAGCTACTCGTGCAGCCAAGGCAGAAGCAAAGAGGCAAGAAGGCAATCCCTCTAGCACTCCTGTTGCCCGGGATATTCTTGCAGAGGCAAGAGAGTTGGCAGATGAATCGAAGCACATCAAAAAGCGCTTCAAAACTGCCAGAACCAGGAAAAAGACTGGTTTCTCACCAGATGAGGCGAAGGTCATGGCTGAGGTCATAGCCAGGACCAAGGAAGCTGTCAAGGCTATACGAGAAGCTGAACTGGAAGAGCTTCAAGCAACCTGGATAAGGAAAGAGCTGAAGGCCAGCAGACATAGTGCAAAGTCTGTTGATAGCTCATCTGCTGCTGCTAGTCAAACCTCTTCTCCCCAGCCATCCCAACCTGAACCAACAACCTCTTCTCCCCAGCCATCCCAAACCTTTAAAGGTAAACCCTCTTCTGAACAACCCTCACGCTCACCCAAGCTTAAACATAGACGTTTGCGTAAAGGCCTCCCAACCAAGCCACCAGCAGACCTTATCATCTCTACCGATGAAGCTTTTGGATCTCCTATCCAACTACTGAGGCAGAAAAGGACGTCTGCTGGTAAGCAACCTTCTACCCCTTCTTAAACCATTCTTTCTGAGTCATCTACTCAAGAGGAGCCAAACCCTCCCGAGGAGTCTATCCCTCAGAAGGAGCCTATAACTCTTAAGCACTCTAGTTCTCAAGAGGAGCCTACCAAATCACCTACCCACACACCTTCTTCTCCCTTCAACTACTCACCAAACCCATCCACTCCCCCTTCACCCGCTCCTACCCAAATCAACCCTTCTTCACCATGCGAATGAAACCACCCCATTCCATACATCCTAACCCCCAAGTTTCCCCCAATCCTTTCCTCTACTGCTATAAAGTTCATCTTTGAACTTTCTTCAATAGCAGATCTCTTCTCAAAGCCTACTCCCCCTTCACCAGAACCTCAACCATTGAGACCGGAAGACCTTTCCTACCCCCTCCTTCCTTCTGGTTCTCCACTGACACCATCCCTACCCCCTTCAATTATTTGTGATCATTCAGACATAGATATTGAAATTCCCCTAACTCCTCCTTCATCCCCACCTCAAGCCAATTCTTCCTCCTCTACCCATACATTCCCCACACCCGATTCCTCTTCAACCTAAACTTCTACCACTCCACCCCTCTAGCAGCCATTCCGTCCTAAGCCGATTGGACCTCGATCCTTCTCCATCCTCCCTGGCCAACGAAGAAATCTTAAGCCGATTGGATGCTATCTACAACAGGCTTAGAGAGTTAAGAAGTATCTCTACAGCTGCTGATGAGATTGCTACAGAGTCATCCAAGGCTACTACTAGGAATGCCACCATCCTTAGACAATTTCAAGAGGATGTTTGGACCAGATTTGGAGAAGTCAGACACGAGTCTACTGATCCGAAGATCAACATGGAAGCTCAACGCAACGAGTGTGCCCGTCTCTGCTCAACTCTCTTCCACTAGCTCTTTTACAGCATCACCCTCCACCTTGGTCGCGGTCGCCCTCAAGTGCTAGAACTCAATGATCAAGCTCTCAGTGCAGCTCATGATCAAATGACAGCTAAGCGCGAACGTGATCTGGCCATCACGGACGAGAAGCAACTGCAGTCTATGAATTGAGTTCTGATAAACGAGAACAATAGACTTCGAGAAGAACTTGATTATCGTTCTCGTTCCATCAGACAACAGAACTCTGCTAATGAAGAGTACACCAGAAAAGTAGAAGAACTTCGGCGCCTCGGCAGAAAGCCGAGAGAGCGACCAAAGGAAAAGGAAAAGGAAAAGGGCCATGGTAGCTTGTATCTTTTCTATCCTTATCCCTTGTATCTATCTTTTTTGAAAAATCTCTGTAACTATTAAACTTCTTGTTTGAAATACAGAAGTTCATTCTTTTCAAAAATGTCTACTGTTTAAATTTCATGTTATTTAATGCACTGAATTCAACAACATCAAGTCATCATACTCAATGCATTCAAGAGATCATAAACTGATCAAAGAAGTCCTTAACAACAACAAAAAGATCTGCATCAACGGTAAATCATTTACTTCTTATTGTTGTATTCATTTACTATTCTTTATGCACCTTGAATATTCTGTTTTCCAGATATTCAATTCCCCCGCCCCCAAACACAAGTCAAATATTTTGTACACTGTCCATTAGAGATTTCTGTAATAGAACTAGTGGAAACATAGTACACATTCAAATCCAAGGTTGACTGCTTTTGTGGTGGACGTAACACTCTTTATAGTGCGAACCATCTCAAAATACATGTGTTCTTTGTGTTCTGTTGCTTACTGTTTTATATTGTTATCTTCGTCTTAACTTATTCCTTTGAGCAGCAAACTTTAATAATCAGCCAAGTCTACTGGTAGTGCTTTACCAGCAGACTGAGTTTGTCTTCCTTACAAGTCTTACGTTACTTCAACCTTTTCAATAGGTTGTAAGTACTTGTTTCAGGAACTATTACGAAAGGTTTTTATGTGTTATTAAGCTATTCAACCCCCCCCCCTTCTAGCTTAGTATTGTGCCCTTTGGGACTAACACTAATTAATTCCATTAATAATTACTCCCTCCGTCCCGGATAAATATTCCTACTTTCTATTTTAGGATGTCCCAACTAATGTTCCTAAAGACTTTTAATGCACAATTTTTTTTATCATTCTTCCCAATATACCCTTGAAACTTCATTTAATACTAACATATCAAATTCTAGAGAAACCAACTCATTTAATTCTAATCCAAACTACTCTCATCAAAAAACTAAAACAAAAAACAAAAACTTCATTTCAGGTGGCTACAGTCCACCATTGTCAATGATGAGAAAATCTTCATTGCATAAATCTTCATTAGGTTCTTCTCATTAAAAAATAAATAAAAACAGTAAAAAGACAAAACAATACAAAAACGAAAACAGAACACAAAATCAAAGCAACAATTTTTCATGCATAATAGTAATGCTAACACAGCTTACATAAAAAAAATTTAATCGATAAGCATACAACTAGCATGTAATGCTATGACATTTAAATCAAAACAACTATAGGTTGGTAAATCCAAATCCTTAATAGCTCATGCATAAAAAGCTCCATCAACTCCTCTTCAGAAAGCTCTCCTTCATCATCCGGTATGATGTTCAAATCAAAACCGCAATATGTCGGTAAATTCAAGTCAATCGCTAATGGAATGACCTCATCAATGAAATTTTGCCTGCCCATGTTTTTCTCTACAATAGTCTTTTGCTCTTCCATGGTGTTTTACTTGACTTTTTTTTCCCTTTCTCTCTTCTTGTGTTTATAGCTCAGTCATGGTGTATCCCTTTTATAGGGATTAATTTCTTCTGGGAATATGAGAAGCCTTCATGTTGGGCATAGTGAAAAAATGAAAGTCTTTCAATTAAACAGTTAATGTGCTACGAGTAATACTGGAAAAGTGATGGAGTAATTATATAGGGAAGGTGGGGGGTTTTTTCAAAAAAAGAAAAAAAAAGGAATTAAGTTTACATATGCTTTCATGAAGAAACCATTGAATAAATCCTCTACCGAAACACATGATGCTTACATCTTCATCAAAAAAAAAAAAAAAACATGACTCAGCACCAAAAATCCATACTCAAAAAAGAATCACTCATAAATAGATCTCCCCAAACGAAAAAAAAAAAACACAACTAGCAATACCCATCTTATGAGAGCTACCTAATTTCCTTGCAATGTGAATGCTACTTCATTCACCAACTCTTGCTCACACTCAATTTGGATTGGAAGTGAACCTTGTTGCTGTAGTCTTGTTTTCCCAATATGAGGAGGATCATAGTTGTTCCCTCCACCCAACCTCATAACTTGTTTCATGCATAATTGTAGACTAAGAAACACATTACTAAGACTTTCAAGTGAGAGTTGATCAAATGACTTCAACACTACTTCAATCAAATCATCTACAGAATTTGGAGCTTCTTGTTGTTGAAGAGATTGAATGGCTCTAAAGTAACCAAGATCAAGGACATTCATATCAGGACTATTTGGAGGCTGGAAACATAATTCCATGTTAAACCCACCTTCTTGGGCAGCAACAACAAAAGCAGGGTCATCTCTCTCAATGTGTGGCTTGGCATTGTCCTGTTGGATGTAGATTACTGAATTTTTATCATAGTATGGCCATTTTTCTCTAATTGACGACAGCACTTTGTCAATCAAGTAGGACCTATACACATCTTTCGTCACCGAAGTAATTGGCTTCATTTCCATGGTTCCAACACCTCTATTTTTGCTTCTTCTTTTGGCAGGTTCTTTGAAAATAAATGGAAACATTCCAATTTTACCAGAAAACATCTCACCGCGATAGCTATCAAAACGTGGACGTGCTACGGCTGTTAAAAACATAACCTTTGTGATAAACCTCTTACTTTTACAAGTTCGTAATGGACCTTTTTCTTCGGGAAGCAAATAGTACGTCTAACACTCCTTAGTCATATAAAACCACTTTTCATCTACATGTACATAGTTGTACATGTTGATGAATTTTGGATTAGTAAAGCTAGTAAGATCAATCATGGAATAACAAAACTCTAACCTTTGTGTTTTGTTCCCATCAGTCAGGAGAGGCTTCAAGGTATTAGTGTGTCTCTTCAATCCCCCTTCCTTGAATCTTCTATGGATTGTTGATTTTTTCATGTCCAACGCAGAAGCCAAAGCACGGATGGTTTTGCGTCGATTAAAGGGGATTGCCATGACTTTAGAAGGATCAATCTCAATTGTTCGTGCACGTACTCTTTTTGAAATTTCCATGGCAGCATCAGTCATTGGTGACCCATTAGCCATGAATTCTCTAGCCTTTTGCCAAAGTTTTCGTATACTTCTAGGAGTAACTGAGAATTGAGAGGCAAGACGAAGCATGGAGCCCTTTGCAACTCTTCCGTTGACACTTTCCTTTAGGAGAGTTTCAATGATTGTATGACGCTCACTTACTGTTAACTTTTTTTTTGGCTTTATTGTTTACAAAATTTCCTTGATTAGTTTGAAGATCCATTGAACAAAAAAACGTTATCAAATTGAGGCATGATAACATTCCTTTTAAAGCCTAAAACTTTGGGGCCAAATTTTTTTCATTGCCGCTTAATGAAAGATTTCAAAATTTTTTTGTGTCAATTCCTAAATTAATGGATGGAAAACAAATCAGATTTTGGAAACTCCTAAAATTATGGAGGGAATATATGGAGGACTTATCTTTGGAAGGGAAATCAAAATCGATTAGAAGTTGGAAACTCTAAAAAATTATGGAGGGAGTACTATACGTGTTAAAGGGATGAGTAATGCTAGAGCCACTCAATGAGCACTCAAATTTGTGCACCAAATGATGTGGATTCCAATGTGTCATCTTATTTGGCATTTTATGGGCTCCACTATAAGTTAAAAAGTTATGTTAACAATATGACACATAAGATGCCACATCATTTGGTACCCAAAATTGAGTACTATTAGAGTGGCTCTAGCATTACTCTAAAGGGATTTATATTTGGAACTTGGAAGGATCAAAATTCCTTTAATGATAGAGTTATATTAATACTGAATGAATGAATGCATTTATTGCTAAACATGGGCCAAGGTATATCAACCGAATGAGAGTTTTACCAGGAGAGTGTGCATAAATTCATGAGAGAGAGGGAATAAAAGGTATTATCGTCAAAATATAATTTACAGCCCCTCATTAATTACCTTTCTTAATATGTGTGTTTAGTCAATGAGGAATATTTATATGGGACAGAGGGAGTAAATAATAATTTGATCCCTTGACTTGTACATTTTTTAAAGTTAGATCTTACATTTTTAATTCTATTTATTTTGTTTTGTATTTTGATTTTCTTATTAGTTTCCCCATCCAACCATTATCGTTACAAATGTCGTCCAATATTTTCTAAAATAACAAAAATACCCTTACTCAGTCGAGAGACTAAGACTTTATTCGAAACTAAAAAATTATATTGTTTTACTTTCTTAAATATGTTTGGTAAAGACATTATAGATGACTATGCAAAATAATAACTATAATAATAGATTTGTTGGTGAGTATCGAGATATTAAGCAAAAAATGTAGCGTGTTTAGTTATGACCCGTGAATAAGTTAAGACAATTGGGTTAAGAAAATGTGTCATAATTTCAATAAGATGAAGAAAATAAAGAACCAATTGATGAATCTAAGCGTTTTTGTTACAAAAGAAAACTAAAATCTACAGTTTACTTCTTTAAATTTTCAAACTACTAAAAATATCCTTAAAAACTATCAGTCCATAATATATAGATATTACAAACAAAATCACTAATAGTAATCAGAAATAAATGGCTTCTAAATATTTTACTACTTCCCATAACGGGTTCCAAACCTCTGACTTCTTTTAGTCATAACTTGCTTGCTCCTCTTCACAGGACCCGAGGTAGTTACATGTGAGAATATCTCTATTCTCAACTCTGGCTATCGACTTTATTTTCTTCTACCACAACTCTCTATTAATTGAAAGAGACTGTCACCAATTGGCATCATTTCAAGTAGTCTCATCATAAAATTAGATTATCTCCTTGCGTAGTAATTTGACACAGAAAGTGGATATATATGAACTGAGAAATGAAAGACGTTCGAACAAAGAAGTCTGACTAATTGGAAGCTAAAGATATTCTATGTCTCCATTTGAGCAAGACGAGGTGAATGTGATTCTTGGTGATGGTGATGACGGCGATTATAGGGATGACATGGGTGGTTAAGATGAAATACATAGTTCTAAGATTTCCAAATCATCAAATTTTCAAATATCAGTATGGGTTTCGGTTCAATTTGAAAATTTGAAAGTTCAAAAAATTAAATTTGAGTTTGTAAAAAGTGAAATTTAAGATTGTGGTGGTGGTGTGTTTATAATTGATGGACTTTTCAAATTGGTTACTTCAAACGAAGTAGTAAGAAATTAGAAAAAGAAATAAAATGAAATCAAAAATTAACTTTTGGACTAATGGTGAAATTTGATGTGACAATGGTGGTGATGGCGGTGGTGGTGGTGAGTTTTTGAATGATGGGGTTGACGAAGAAAGTGAAAGATAAAAAATAAATAAAATAAAATATAAATTTCATTTTTTGGAGTAATGCATTTTTTAACTTTAAATTTAACATTGATAGCCTTACAACTAATTTTATAATTTTTCTTACAACTAAGCCTTCAAGCGCAAAAATGTCTTTGTCCAAAACAACTATGCGCTTTTTTAAAGCTTAGTTGTAAGGAAAGTAGTATAATTAGTTGTAAGGATATCATTTTCATTATAACTATGTCAAATTACAATTCTCCCCCTCCCCTCTCAAAGTATCCACTAAATCACATAGTGCAACCCAACCTAAGTTTGTCTCAAAATGATATCTGAGCTGCCAGGCTCAATAGGCCCAAGCCGTAAGACACGTGCCTGGCACATGTTTACCATTCAATCAACGCACGAGCATTCTAAAGTCAAAGCTACGAGGAGAAGGTTAAATGGTTCTTGTATATCACGAGCAGGGGTCTCAACCTTCAGCAAGCAAGAGATGTAAGCGAGCTGGGGGCTTGACCAGCGAGCATGACGTGTTATGCTCGTTCATTCAAGAGTTATTATCAGTTGAGGACGGTTATGTCCGGATAATTCTCCATTTGAATGTAGTGGTTAATGGGACAGTTAATTGAGCAGTTAATATGCCCGCCATCAATGCCATGAATATTAAGTGGCAGTTATGATCGGTTATTCTCTCCGGCAACTATAAAAGCCCCTCAAAATGAAGGAGGGAGGTAGGTGATTTCATATAGCTTGCCTAAACTCTACCGAATTATTTTACTCTTTTACGTATTTGGGCTAATTCTCACGCCGGAGGGCCTTTGCAGGTAGTGCCCCTGCTTAGTTCATGGTTTACTTGATTTAATTGCAGAGTTGGGCTTTGAAGATTGAAGGATACGTTGAAAGCCAGGTATCCAGTTGGAAGAGTCCAGTGTGTCTGGAAGATTTTGGACACATCAATATCTGATGTAATATTTTTTTCCTATTTTTCACCTTAACCGCGATAACCATTAAAAAAGTCACGTTAAATAACATATGGTCTTCCGCGTGTGGGGTATAATTGACATTTCATTGTGGGTGTTAACTCAAAAGAAAAATTAGGAATTTGGTGTAAACTTTGGGATTACTAAATGTATTTTAGTCTAATAAAATAAAAGAAATAAAATATATTTTTCTAAAAAAACTATATAAATGTGTGTGAAAAGTTAAAATGTTTAAAAAATGGAGTGGGTTCTACCATTCCATTTTTTCTCCTGCAAGAAAATTTATGGAAAAGACCGACCATTTTTTCCAATCTTTAGTTCTCAAAACAAAAATAAACCCAGAACTCGATCAGAGTTTTGTCCACTCCCTCCAAATTTCTCTCTCTTAACCCAAAAGATAGATACGCATTTCCATTTTATTATTAATTTTCTAATCTTGATAATGAAAGCAAAGTAAATAAAATATATAAAAGACTCTTACCCATAGTTACCCGTCTAGCTCCATCTCCAATTTCCTGTATGAAATTGGATCGACCCACCATCTCCGTTGAAACCCAACCACCACTGAAATCAATTAATTTCTCATTTCTCATTCATCCTCTTACATGACTTTATCTTTATTTTCTCTCTCCTAATTGATTAAATTATCCAACCCAATCGCCATGACAGTTGCTCAGAGGTTGAAATCATCTAGAGCCATAGCTTCTTCAACATCTTCTCAATTCTGATACTTTATTTTAAACCATATGCTTGCCGATCATATGCACAATTTTCTCCCGCAAAATTGAAGAGTATTTAAATAAAACCACTTACCATTTCTCTTCATTCAAGCCCGTCTCTCTTTTGGATGAATTTGTCGATAAGGGTTATGGGTTTTCTGTTAATCGCATGTTTTTACAAGGGTTTTTAGTTAGTATACTCTATAGCCTCTGATTTCTACTTTAGGCACGACTTTTGCAGAGGAGAGGATGAGGGAGATCGAAGATGGAGTTTGGCTATAATCGAAAGAGGACGGCGCCAAAGCTGTAATAGGCATGACCAGAGTGGGAAGGTTTGGGCTAGAGATGCCGACTATTACGGAGGAAAAGGAGATGAGATCTTGCACCGGGAGAAGAGGGTGTGAGATTAGAGTTTTTATTTTTAATACATTTACTCCCTAACCAGATAAGGGAAACGACATTTTTTCCCCGCACGTGGAAGACAACGTGCTATTTAATGTGAATATTCTAACGTCTATCACGGGTAGGGTGGAAAATGAGAAAAAAATGTAACGTTTGATATCATTATGGGGCAAACCTTAGGTTGGAGTTTGGTGGATACTTTGGGGGGAAATTGTAATTTGGTCATATAATTATTTTTGGATTATTGAAACAATTATTCATTATTTTTATTTAAAAACATGTTTTAAATACTAAATGGTTAATTATATAATGAAGTTATAACCAAATAGCATTGTGCACCCCAAGCAAAATGATCAAAGTAATCTTCACGTGACATACACATACCATTTTTTGTTACTATTTTTAACGTCCATAGAAGGGAGGGGGTAAAGTGGGACAAATAGAAAAATAAGGTATGAAAGTATGACACTTCGTATGTTGGGGTGCAATGTGAGATTTAGTGTTTAATTTTGGAAGCCAATCATATTTTGGCCCCATCAAAATTAGTCCAAAATACACATTGCCGCCTAAGGTATCCACCAAACTCACTTTGACCCTCAACGTAAGTTTTTATTATTTACATATTCCATGTCAAATGTGGTGATTGAGATTTCACGTCTGGTAATCGTATAGTAGTGATAGAAATGGTGGTGAAAAATGAAAACTTATTGAACCATGACGTACCTCATCATTATTGTATACATGGTTCAAATACTCCCTTCGTCTCTAAATTATCGTCCTCCTTTCCTTTTTCGTCTGTTCCAAAATAATTGTCAACTTTGAAACTTCTATTTTTAGAATATCACTTTTACCACTTTACACTTACTGTTTCACCCTACTTTAATTATGGGCCACATACACATGACATTTAAAGGAAATTACACATTAAACCAATATAAATAATCAAGTCAATTGTTTTTTCTTAATTTCTTAATTCATATTTGGTATTAAAAAAAGAGATTTAAAAATAACCAATAAAAAAAATTAATGTGTAGCATAAGTTGTTATACAATGACTAAAAACACACATTATAAATGACCGAAAAATAAAATATCGAAAAACCTAAACACACAACAACATAATTTATAAGTCTCAAAAATTATAAAGATTCAAATACAAAAAGAATCCAATAATTAAAAGTAACAAAAAAGTTTTGAAAGATCCTTTCCTTAAACCCAATGAAAGTAACAAACTGATGCATTGCACCAAACAACACCTAATGTAAAAGTTCCTTTCCTTGTACCAAATGAAAGTACGATAAATGATGTTTGATTTTACCTCAATCTGCTACAAGCAATGCTTTATTGTACCTCCATCCACAACAGTCCATCGACTATATTCTTCAATAAATTTTCTGAAGCACTTCCTAATAGAGAGAATCACCATGCAATGGATACACAATTTAGTGATTATACGTTACCAATAACAAAGGCCCTCACGGGCTTAGCTCAGTTGATTAAAAGCTAGTAGATTTGGGTACAGGACCAAGGATCGAGTCCTAGCAACCGCAGTGTGGGGGTTTGGGGGTGGCTCCTTGTAAGTACTAGGCACTGGTCCTCCTAGCTACTTAATCGCTGAGTTATCGTGATTTTCTCTCTCACATTCTCATAAGGCTAGGGTATGGGGGCTCTCTGGGGGAGAGTTTTCCCTTTTTGGGTACACGTTACCAATAACAAAGCTAAATGTCAGGAATAGTTTATTTGGGTAAAAGAGATGCTAATACTAAAATTAATACTCTGTCCAACCCCAAACAATAGTCTTACTTTGACTTTTCTTAGTCGACTTGATTGAACTTTGAAAAAGGAAGCCACTAATGATTACATTTGCATTAAAATTTGAAAAGCTTGTGGGTTATTATTGATATCAAACCCTTAATCAGGCGATTACGGCCCAAATATTTCTCATATTCTTGACATGAGCCTCGTTATCAACACCCGAATATAGTCAGCACTGTACAATACAACCAACTAGACACAGCTCATATCATTCATTCAATCATATATAATTTTACTTCCCTTTTCTTTTTGGGCATTATGTCAAATGGGTTATAAGCATTCTTTCAGGCATTATGCCAAGCACGTTATAAGCATTCCTTCAATAAGTGTAAAAACCATGGACCTGCAACCCATATAGGAAATACGAGTCTAACACCTAGCCATTTGTTAGGGCCGATCGATTCAGCATTTTCACATCAAACAGTAAAGAAGCCTGGGACTGAGTCACGGAGAAGTTTGATACATATTTCTAATATCAGATACAAGTGATTAATGCATTACTGGAAGAGTAGATCACATAGTACTGAGAAGAAAGATAGGAATTCGACTTTTACTTGTTCAGCATATTAGGTAAGGATTTTAAGGACAATTATAGAATCTCCTCAGCGACATCTTATTCATATATGATCTCTGCCATTGGGGATGAACGTTGAAACCTCGTCAATTTTTTCAACAGCTCCAGTCTGGAAGCAACATTTTCTAGCTTGGGTTTAATAAGCATTGTCTCTAGCACAGGTGACTTGGCTAATAGAAGCTTAATAAACTTCAACTCAGACTCCAGTCCAGTGATAGAAATTAGCCTAACTTCTCGAAGTTCATTCCAGATTAGATCAGTGCTGCAGTCTAGTGCCTTGAGAAAATCTAGAACTGGAGCTTCATTAACAGTTTGCTGGGGGTACGCCTAGGTGAAAGAAAACATAAGTCTCAGTATGAAACCTTAAAATACGAAATAATAAGACCAGTTATATTCACCTGGATTTCAATTCTTTGTATGCTGGGGGAGCTGCGAATCAAGCAAAAAAGACTTGACACCTCGCCAAGGGCATCGAGGGATATGTCAGATAATTTAAGAAAATTAAGGTTGATTGAAGTTGGAAGCTTCTTTGGTACACCACCTGCAGGAAAGTGCTTAAATATGGCAAAAGCCAGTATTAAGAAATTAAAACACAATAAACTAAAACAAACAGGCAATGAAAGCACAAACTCCAATACTACCTCGAGTAAGGCATAATTTGTAATCAATTTATTCAGAGCAGGCAGACGATGGAAAAATTCGACCACTCTACATTTTTTGCCATCTTTAAGGTCTATATCCTCTTCAGATTTATCAATAACAATCTCCTCACGAGATCCTTCCAAGTGTAGGTATTTTAGATTAGGAGCACTTATTCCTAAGAGCATCCACAACAATAACACCCAATACCATCCTCTAGCCATCTCGTTTTCTGTTCTTTTTACACTTTTTCAACACTCTAAAAAATAATTTACTCCAGTAAGCATCTTTTATACAACCCTCTATACACTCCAAATTTCTCAAAACTCAACTAACAAACCGAATTATATATCAATATATTTTTCATCTTTATAATATTTTATATTATATGGAAAAAATTTTATTTAATAATTTCAATTACTTTTATTCAGAAATATATGTCAATCTATGGGGGGTTTATATTTAAAAGTATATTTACATTTTTTTCAAAACAAATATTTGTGTCAATTGCAAACCAGGTTAACCATTGTTTTTGCTGAAATACATGAATATATAAAAATCTACACTAAACTACAAAGAATAAAAATTATAAACTGGGGACAAATAATTTCAGAAGACAAACAATTATGAGTGGAAGTTGAAGTGAGGATAGAGAAAAAGGATGAAGAGGCGGTACTGTTCAGCTAAAGGTCTCCCAATAGCTTGCGATTCATTTGCCGGATGATTGCGATCGGGTGCGTAATTAGGAGTCCACTGTGAGCATCAATTTTGCTAAAATACTCCAAAAGCTCTTTTAGGGGGTTGAAAACAGGGTCCACTGTGGACACTCTAAGCAATGAAATCTCGAGGGGTTGATCAGAGTCAACCTCTCAAGTTGCGGACAACTGGAAACGAAGCTTCTGAATAAATTGGTAGCCAAGACAACATTTACAAACTTCAAGCTAACCAACCTACAAAATCCTTTGAAAGCAGTTGGAGGAGTAAATACACAAGAAGACAAATTCAAATGTGTCAGCTCCCGACAAGAGAAGAATGATGAATGCAATTTATACTTCTCCCCCTTCCAAATATTAAGTTTGAACTCCTCCACACTGTTCTTTGACAAGAACATAATGAAATTGTCAATCTCTGGACAGCTCTCCAGGACAGAATGAGAGAGGCTGAACTCAAGTAATGGTCCACGGTGGAGAAGAAGGACCTGATAGATGATTGAGACAAGTTTATATCTTGCGAGGAGCTTATTATGGACTGACACTTCGCACATAGTTTCATCAAAAACAAGTTTAGGAAGGTTGATCCAGCAATATCTCCATTTCTTGGACAGAATGCATGTCCTCACCGCATCTCGTAGAGGCAAACATGTTAGGATGGTGTCTTTTACATTGCTAGGAAGGTCGCTGATTATATCAGAATCCAGACTACAAGCTATTAGCTCCATTTATCACTGGCCATCCAGAGAGGGAAAAAAGAAAATCAAAATAAATAAATAATCACGTGAAAGTAACAAAGATAACAAATAACATCTACAGTATATGCCAATGTAAAATTCCTTAATCACTTGGCCACATGAGTATACAGTACATAATACTCCCTCCATCCCAAAACTATTGTCATGTTTGACCCGGCACACTGATTAAGAAAAAGCAATTGACTTGATTATTAATATTAGTATAGTGTGTAGTTTCCTTTAAAGCTCATGTGCATTGTGGCCCATAATTAAAGCAGGAAGAAAAAGTAAGCATAAAATGATAAAAGTGTTATCATAAAAATGAAATTTTTAAACAAGACTATTTTTTAGGGACAGACGAAAAAGGAAAACAAGAAAATAATTTGGGGAGAGAGGGACTAGCAGATTGTACACCCATGTACAACATTCCATCCATAACATTCTTCGGTGAGATATCTAGATAAAGATCATACACAAGGACATCATTGTTGTTCAATTTTGCTAATATATGAAATTCGGAGAAAAACATTATGAATTGAACACATAATCCAAACGAACTTTCTTGATTACTTTTGCAAATTTGAGAATCTCTAAGAAAACCCAGTCATCAAACACAAGTCGGGGAATCGTAGCCTAAATATTTCCCCGAAATTCTCTAAATCGTGCTTGTTCTAGCATAACCGACAACATGCTAGTTCTATGTTTGTTTAAGTATTCAGAGAGTTTAATAATGGTTCAGCTTCTACCAACGAGCTCTAGCTCAACTGGTACTGCTCACTTCTCTTAACGGAGAGGTTGAGTGTTCGAGTCTCACTAGAGACACCCTGGACATTACAACTCTCAGTAGAGAGGTCGGGTGTTCAATCCTCCTCAGAGGCATCGTTGTTGTTAAAGCCTTAGCCAAAAGCCTCATTTAGCTACTCACTTATCTTAACGGAGAGGTTGAGTATTCAAGCCCACACCAAAGATATCATATATATAATTATAGTCTTTCAAGAAATTAAAAAAAAAAATTAAGGATTGGGGTACGGTCTATGTCTCCTCTAACATTTTTAAAAAAATGGTTCAGCTTCTAGGAAGATCAAAAGACTACTCCATTGGCAAACGACTTTGTTTCGCAACTTAGGAATCACAGCTGAACTAAATGCGAAATGATACATCAACAACACATATCAACAGAGTTCACCAACATCATTCCTTAACGTGTTATACTGTTGATGAGTGTACAACACCCTAAAGCATTTTGATAAATTCTGTCCATATTTGTTGTTGATGTAGCACTGCTTGAGTCAAGTACTCCTAGTCAGAAAGCTACTTTAAAAGATAGAATCTGCATTTCAACAAGTAGCCTTAGCATTTTCCTTACTACTAATAAGGACTTTGCTAACAAGAGATCAAAAACACATAACTATAGTCAGTATCTCTGATAATTAATAGCTTGGAAAGATATTGGTCACAGCTTTTTTACACTTTTTTATAAATAATATATGTCAGTCTATATAACGCTTGAATATATCCTGAGAATCTTTTTGAACAAAACGTTGTTTGTACATTTTCCAAAAAAAAACTTCCTCCTTCCTCTGTTCCACCCAAAGAGTCCCTATTTGAAAAGTCTAATTATTAAGGGATATATTAATGTCATTAAAGTAAGTAATAATTACAAAAATAGTTAAGTACAAACAATGTGGTTACAACACAAATGGAGGGTAAAAATGAAATGTTATAGAAATTGTAAGTATAATTTTTGAAAGTGGACTCTTAGGGCAAGTCCAATGGTGGTACTTGCCTATAGGCATCAAAACCAAATTTTGATACTTATTGGTTATTATTCATGGGTATCAAATGATCATCTCCAACCATAGGTATCAAAATGAAGGGTATTAAAATTAGGTGTGGTACTAAAGGAGATATCAAATTTGGTATTTTCCTTGGTACCACTCCTAATTTTGATACATGTTACTTCAACCATTGGAGAGCCTAATACTCTTACCTAAATATCAAAATTTGGTTTTGTTTGTTGGACTTGCCCTTAGAGTGAAACATTCCAAAATAGTATAGTGGACTTTTTGTTTAGAACAGAGGGATTATAGAGTATCATTTTGTTATTGGAAAGTCAAAATAAGAAAATATCAAATTACTATTTAACATACATTTATTATGTCTTAGGTAATGAAATTTCAAACATTGATACAATATTAAGAATACTATCAAGGCTAAGTAAATTTTCATAGATCTTTGGTCAAAGTTTTTTCAACAAAAAAGGTCAAAGTGGGATTTTTTTTTATTTATTATTATTATTATTTTTTTTTTTTTTTGGGGATGGAGTGAGGGAGTACTATTTTTCCTTCTACCTTTCTTAAGTGATTGGGGAAATCCTAATTCATGAAGTTGTCATCTTTGAAAAAGTGATAAGAATCTGAATGGCTACTAACCACTCCTTTACTATAACCTTTAGTAAGGTTCGTATATTTATTGGTAAATTGTAAGGATCATATTGTAATATTACTTCCATCCCTAAATAATCGTCCTGCTTGACTCAGTTGACTTGATTATTTATATTGGTTTAATGTGTAGTTTCCTTTAAAGCATATGTGTATGTGGCCCATAATTAAAGTAGAGTGAAAAAGTAAGGATAAAATGGTAAAAGTGATGTTCTAAAAAGATAAGTTTCAAACTGAACAATTATTTTGAGACAGATGAAAAAGAAAAAGAGGACGATAATATAGGGACGGAGGGAGTATGCATTTGGATCCTATACATATCGTACCATGTCAAGCAGGTTATAGGCACTGAGATATACTCCGTACTAGTCTCGGGAGGTATTTTTGAAATTGAAACATATAGACGAAGGTACGCACCTCTAAACCCTGAGCAATAGCAATTGAAGAAGGCTATTCTGATTTCCGAGCAATAGCAAAGCGCCGATGTCCAATGGAGTCGAGGATTAACGAATGTTAGATTGTAGGAACAAATCAGTGTAATTCAAAACTTCGTCGCTTTGAACGTAGTACACTAGTACTTCCCGGTAGAATCATAAGAAGATGATATATACACTTGATGATTGGCTCTTGCATTTCTACTCATGGATTTCACTTTTTTTTCATTAAAGCAATCATTTTTTATCTTATCATTATTCTTACTTTTTGACTTTATTATTATAAAATTATAAAATAACACAAAATGAAGTTTTAATCCGAACAAGGCCATTGGAAAATGGAAAGTGATGGGATGGGACACCTCGTGGGAGGCTAAAAAAAGGAATAAATGATTTTGATTTTGGTAGGACTTGCACAGAATCATGATTTCTAAATTTTAATGTACGTGATAGTTAAAATTTAAGACGCCATTGAAATATTTATCTGAATCCGTTATTAATTTATTCTTCATGATTTTTAACCAGAGGCAAAATGAAGGTAGATGGGTAATGCTTGGTTGGTCAAATTTGAGTTACTTAGGTCGTGTTTGATGCATCGTTTTGAAAACAAAGTGTTTTTAAAACACGGTATTTTCAAAACGCAGTTTTATTTTTGTACACATGTTTGAAAAACTATTTTAAAATGCTATTTTTTATAAACAGACTAGCTGTAAATGCAACATATTTTTAATACACTCCAAATTGGAACGTTTTAAAACGCTGCATATTTTTAAAACGTTGCATTAAAACACTTTTAAAGAGAAAACGTCCATTGTTTTGTTTTCGTTTTAATCAAAATGTTCTACCAAATAAGTACTTAAAACCTATATGGATAGAAGATTTATTCACGTTTTTCTTATTCTTTGAATTTTGTAATAATTGAATGATTAAGTAAAAGAGAGGGAGTGAGAAAAAAAAAAAGATAGAACAAAGTTATTTTGATGGAATATATGAAAAATAAGGTTGAAACATAACCATTTGTTATGGCAGAGTAATTATCCTTCCCATGTCCTTAAGGGGGTGGTCTAGTGGTAGACATGAGGTTTTATGGCCCAGTGGTAGACATGAGGTTTCATAAAGTGTGACGTCTCAGGTTCGATTTCTTCCCATACCCCTTTAGGAGGAAAAATAAAAATAATAATAATTATCCTTCCCATGGCCAAGAGAGAGAAACTTAAACCTAATGAGTAATGATTACATAGTAAACATGAATCGTTTTTCTTTCTGTTTTCTCATTTTAGCCCTTATTCAACTTATAACAGCTAATCTAAAACCTCTAGGTTAGTGAAAGACATCAAGACCCAATCCATTAACCCAAGTTGTTAAGTTTTGTGTGTACGAAGGGAAAGATGTTGCCGGAGGTGATGGCTGGGGTAAAAATCAATTTCAACCAATTTTCGGTCTTTTTATAACAATCAATCGATGCAGAATCAATAGGACTATTTGATTGAAAAGTTGCAGATTAATGTTCTATTTTAGACTTTTCAGAACAACCAATCGAAGAAGATATGAGAGGACTATTTGATTGAAACTATTTGGCTTCATTTTTTTTAAAAGGAAATGAATATACTCGATTTCAAACTCTGAAATACATGAGGGATAGGAATAAAAAGAAGACGATGTTCTTCATGGGGCATTTACAAAAATGGCCAAGTCAAAGATGACTTGGTCATTTGTAGCCTCACTTAAAAAAAATACTCTTTTATAGCCTGGTTTATCCATAAACCGGTGATAAACCACGACGGTTTATCGGTAAACCAAGAAAAATACACCCCATTAACATCCGAAATCACCTGGCGACAAGTGGTCGGACCACGTGGTCGATCAAGTGGTTTACACTGGTTTATTGATAAACCAGTGTAAACCACGTGGTCGACCAAGTCGTTTTTGGTTTATTGATAAACCAGTGATAAAACAACGTGGTCGACAGCGTGGTCGACAGACCGACCACTTGGTCGACTGATCGATGTATTTTATACGTCGATTTTATATACTTCTATGACTTAAATTATGCTATTTCACGAGTCTTTTGAGTACTAATATATGTTTTCGGTGAGTTTTGTAAGTTTCAGGATTATTGTGAAAATATGCGAAACTCCAGGGTTTTAAGTGCAAATTACAAAGAAAGAAAAAATTGAAGAAAAATAAAGATCGGACACCTTGCGACGCATAAGGTGCCTCGGTTCTGCGACCGCAAGGTAGGCGATATAGGCCCCCAAGTCGGCTATCAAAGAATCAAAAACCACACACGGAGACCTTACGACGTTAGGTATCCAACACCTTGCGACCGCAAGGTAGGCAAAATGCTCAATTTTCGGGTTTTCACACAGTCATTCGATCCAATCACAACTCCCGAGTATATATAGAAGTCAGATGCCGAGCCTAAGCATAAGGAGGACGGCTGGAAGCTCTCTTTACATAGATTTTAGGTAGTTTTAGATTGTATAACATAGTTAGGTTTTGTAATTTCAAGTATTGAAGATCAAATCATGTCTCCCATCATCTCCATGTGCTGTTCATCGTCTATGATGAACTAAATCATCCCTAATCTAGGAGGTGGGAGGTAACTTGTATCGAATTTATGTTTTGATTCATATATATGTCTATTCAATGCTTGTTGATTGTGTTGTTTATCAACCCCTATATTATTTTGCTTTGAACAAATGAATGTAATCGCAAATAATAAAGGCTTAGAGGTGCGGATAACTGCATGACCGAGTGCATATGTCGTACACTGGCTCACCAACACAATAAATTGGACCTATCGAAGCACGAGAGTGATAAGTTAGGACCAGGTTCTTACATGATCTAGGTGACAGATAGATCATAAATCTAGGTGACAGCTAGATTGACGCCTCGTGCTTAGGATATGGAATGGGTGAATTTTGGGATGGAGGCCGAACCAATTGTTCAACGTACTATATCTATTTTTAGTGAACGAACCCAAGACATTGAATGACATTATTATGAATTGAACATAAAGGAGATATAAGTGAAACCCAAAATCCTAGATTTCCACTCACCATAAGATCTTCATATCTCGTTATTACTTGTCTAATTAGTTAAACATCTATAACTAGTAGATTAGAGTAGAATTAAACATAAAACCCCCCTTAGGTTAATAATTTGCTATCTATAATCGCACTGCTTCGTGATCACTTGTCTCGTGGGTTCGACCCTTGCTTCCGAGTCTATTCTATAATAGTCTTGTACACTTGCAAGGAAATAGATAAATAAAACATCGATCAAGTTTTTGGCGCCGTGTCGGGGACAAGCTAGTTCACGTGAAGTTAGTTTGTAGGTAGCGTAGTTTTTAATTTAATTTAGTTTTTAGTTTAATTTTCTGTTTTTATAAAAAATTAAAAATACAAAAAGATTTTATTTTATTTTATTTTATTTTAATAGTTAGTTGTTTTTAAATTGCTTTAATTTATTTTTATGCAAGGTCGTAGATCTTTAAATCCTGAATTGGTAGACTTAGATCAAGATATAAATATTGTTAAAAGATACCAAAGATATTTTGAAAATCTAGCTTTCGAGCCCGATAATCAAGACCAATCGAATCAAGAGGATCCTCCGGTTGATCCTACAATGGAAGAAAATAACAATATTCGTAATCCTCGAAAACCTAGTTGACCCACCAATAGGAATCAAAGACAAGAAGAGCCTCGCAAGAAGAAATATGGAAGTAGTTGTAAATCAAAGAACTATTAATGATTTAGTAGACCTTCATTAAATGTGGTGACATCATGTCTAGTCTTGCCGATGTCGTTAGGAATTTTGAGCTAAAAGGACATTATTTTAATGCCATACCATCTTTTCATGGGATGCCCCATGAAGATCCCGGTTCTTAAGAGAATATGAATACATGATGAGTACTTTTCCTTTTAGGAGGGTTGATCGAAGATCAAATCAAAATGAAATACTTTCCCAAAGGCATTAAAAGAATTGGCAAAGAGATGGTTTATGAACCTAACACCAAACAGTGTTTTTACTTGGGCACAATTATATGATTTGTTTATGAGCAAATTTTACAAACATGCATCTCTTACGAGTATAGAAAACAAATCATGTCATTCCAAAATGAACTGTGAAACATTCCATGAGTCATGGGATAGATTTAAAAATCGCTTATTATGTGTCCTCATCATAATTTGGCTCAACATGTGTTAGTGCTTCAATTTTATCATGGTCTTTCGCCAGTTTACAAACTATGGTTGATAGTGCAGGTGGTGGTTCTATTAATAGAATGACACCGAAGCACTAGAAGAATTATTTGAGATGCTAAGTATTAATTCCCAACGTAAAAGTGCTAGAGGTAAAAATAGAGCCTATATCAATTGCAAGATAATTCAAATACACAAGCTCAATTTGAAAATTGGCAAATTCAAGAAGCATGTGCTTTATGTGGATTATATTCTCATGCTACTAATTTTTGTCCGTCAAGTGCTATGTATTCGAACAAAGCTAATGCTATGAATATGTATCCTCAAAGGCCAAGGAATGATCCTTATTCAAATACATATAATCCTCGGTTGGAGGAATCATCCTAACTTTTCTTGGGGAGGAAATAAGCCTTTGCAACCTCAACAATTCCAACCTCAACCACCACAACCTCCACAAATGCCAAATCAAAATCGTTGAGAATTGAAGAAGTTCCCAAGCAAGAAGTAGCTAGTAAAGGTCAAGCGCCTTTGATGAAGTACATGCTTGAAGAAATTGAAAATCAAGAAACATATTGAAAGATTCAAGCAAATAAAGAGAAGAAGGGAAGTTCCCTAGTCAAACCGAGCAAGCTAAGTCAATCACCGTCCCCGCGAAGTGGTAAGGTGATAGGTGAAGAGGTAAGTGATTCCGATCCTTCTTCCAATATGCATGCTACAAAGAAAATTCGAAAAGTAAAAGAGAAAGAAATTGAAAAAGATAGTGATAGTGATAAAGTGATTAATGATTTAAGTAATCAAGAGGTAGAAAAAGAAAAAGAAGTAAGAAGTAGAGTTAGAGGTTCCAAATAAGGAACAAGAAAAGAAAAAGAAATTCATAAAGATAATACAATTGAAGTAGAAAAAGAGTTAGATCAAGAAGAAGAGGAACCTTATGTGGCTCCACCACCATATGTTCCTCCAATTCCGCTCAAGAAGAAGAGGAACCTTATGTGGCCAAGAAGACTTATGAAAAACCGAATGGACAAACAATTCACGGAAATTTATAATATGTTATCCAAAGTAAATGTTAATTTACCTTTGCTTAATGTTATTAAAAATATTCCAGCTTATGCAAAGTTTTTCAAAGATCTTAACTCTAAAAAGCACAAGTTTGAAAACAACGAAAAGATTGTTGTTTCGAAAACGCCGCCGGCCTGCTTTTACAACCCGAATTACCACCTAAGTTGAAAGACCCAGGTAGCTTTAATATCCAAGTCTCCTTGGGAAGCTCTAAAAAGATGAAAGCAATGCTAGATTTAGGAGCAAGTATTAACTTGATGCCTTTCGCGGTCTATAAACAATTAGGTTTAGGAGAACTAAAACCCACTAATATGCAATTGCAATTAGCCGATCGCCGCTTAAATATCCTTTGGGTATAGTGGAAGATATCCTAGTTCAAAGTTGATAAATTAATCATACCAAGAGACTTTGTGGTTCTAGAGATGGAAAGGAAGATATGCACTAATAATGAAGTCCCAATATTGTTAGCGCACCATTTATGGCAACCGCCAATACAATGATTAATGTGAAAAATGGTAAACTCACAATGTCGGCCCTAGGTGAAACAGCTTGAAATTTCGTGTTTGATGCTATGAATAGACCTAGTGACATGAGTGCTGTGTTTTTCAATAGATGAGATTGAGAAATTATCAACTGAAACTTTTGAAGAAGAGCAAGATTATGAGAGAGATAGATTTATTGTCTATGATGATAGCCCTATCCCTCCCATAAAAATTGACATTGAGGAAATTGAAAGAGAAATAGAAGAAGAAGAAAGATTAGAAAAAGAAAAGTTAGAAGCTAGTAAAAAGAAAGATGAAAAAGAAATAAAGATTGAATCGTAAAATAATCGATGAGTCGAGAAAGTAGTAGAAGAAAGTTATGAAATTAAAGATGATGAAGTAGAGATTCTAAAATCTCTTTGAAGAAATTGAGATAAAAGATATTGAGGAAGAAAAAGCAAGAAGAGAATAATGAGGCTAAAATAAAAGAAACAATTAAAGTAGAAAATTCGAATTTATGCCTTCCATTAATTCTCCCAAAGTCGAAGAATTAAAGCCATTACCATCCCACTTAAAATATGCATTTTTAGGGAAGGTAACACTTTGCCTGTTATTATAGCAAATTTGACTTTTAACGTAAAAACAAGAAGAAAGTTTGTTAAAGTTTTATGGACACATAGAGAAGCTTTAGGATGGTCCTTAGCCGACTTAAAAGGAATTAGTCCCTCTATGTATGCATAAAATACATTTAGAAGAAGGTAGTAAACCTTCTGAGAAAAGACAAAGAAGACTTAACCCACACATGGAAGAAGTCGTTAGGAAAGAAGTTCTTAAGCTCTTAGATGCGGTATAATTTACCCTATATCGATAGTAAATGGGTTAGTCCTGCTCAAGTAGTTCCTAAGAAATCGAATTACAGTTGTTAAAAATGATAAAGATGAATTAGTCCCTACAAGGACTATAACCGGTTATAGAATGTGTATCGATTTGCGTAAATTAAATGCGGCAACAGGAAAGACCACTTTCCTTTGCCATTTATTGACCAAATTCTTGAAAGATTAGCGGGTCATGAATATTATTGTTTTCTTGATGGTTTTTCTCGGTATAATCGATCCCCTGCTGCACTGAAGACCAAGAGAAAACAACCTTTACATGTCCCTTTGGTACTTTTGCTTTTAGGAGAATGCCTGGTTGTGTAATGCACCGCCTACTACATTTCAAAGATGCATGATATCTATATTTTCAGATTTAGTTGAAAGATGCGTAGAAGCTAGTTTTCATGGACGATTTTTCGCTGGAAACTTCTTTTGATCATTGTTTAGAAAACCTTACATCCGTCTCTAAAAAGATGTCGCGAAACTAATTTAACTTTAAGTTGGGAGAAAAGTCACTTCATGGTAAAACATGGAATTGTCTCGTGGCATGTTGTTTCAAATAAAGGAATTGAAGTTGACAAAGCTAAAATCGGTTATTTCACAACTACCCCTCCCACTTCGCTAAAGGAGTTCGAAGTTTTCTTGGTCATGCCGGTTTCTATCGAAGATTTATAAAAGATTTTTCCAAAATCAGAACCTCTATGTAATTTGCTAGCAAAAGATACATAGTTTATTTTTGATAAAGAATGTTTAGAAGCTTTTAATTTATTAAAAGAAAAGTTAACTCATCGCCCCAATTTTATCCTACCGATTATTGGTCACTTCCTTTTGAAATCATGTGTGATGCATCGATTTTTGCAATTGGAGCCGTGTTAGACAAAGGGTAGATAGAAAGCCTCATGTGATCCATTATGCTAGTAGAACTCTAAATGATGCTCAATTGAATTATACCTGTGGAGACCCGAATTTTGCCCGAGGTGGAACCGAGGGCCTGACCGCCCAAATAAGAGGGAAACAAGTGGACAATTAACATGCAAGGACTCATTTTAAGAAAACGACGTGACGCAACATTAGAGACGACACGCGGCCCTAAAAGGCCGGTATTTTAAAAACTTTTCAAACCCGATAAAACAAGCTTACAATTAAACCAAGTCATCGGCGACACTACATGCCTGAACCCAAGCTAACAGCTCATGGACAAGAATTAAATAAGAGCTAAAAGGATGCTCAGTGGAAGACTTAAACGTAGTGAACTATTAAACATTAAAACCAAAGCACGGCTTACACAATGCCGGCATTAAAGGGATTATAAGTACTACAAGTGTTAAACTACAAGTAGTTAATAAAAGTAACAAGATCAAGTTCTATACAAATTCCCAAGCATAGTCTAATTGACTTGCTTTAACCCATCGCCCTTGCAAAATAACAAAAGAAAGGAAGAGGACATCTAAACCACCTCTTCAAACCGCAACGGCATGACAAAAGGAGAATCAAGGCAAAACGAACACCGCAAGCCTCAACCCGAAAAGGACCTGCTTTTGCTAGGATCTAAAGCAAAAGGGGAATGGGTAAGTCATAAAGACTTGTAAGCTATCAATCATGCATGTCATGGCAATATGCAACATACAAGGCAAGATATCGTCACATAAGCATAGAGATCATATATCCAAGATGCACATTGTTCACTTAGGTGCTTGTAATTAAATCACATAGGATAAGGATATATGGAGAGCCGGCCGCCACGTAGTTCCCCGCATACAAGCGTTATCTATCCTGGGAGTGTGCATGTGTCGGATGGATGTATGTACATCGACCTTCCGAGGGAATGCCCTTCCGGGGAATGCCCTGATAGACACCAATGATGCTCGTATTGATTACGCCAAGTGGAGTTACTTCCCCACCGCGCGTGGCCACTGAGGCGTGTGTAAACAAGGACAGATGCCACCGACTCATGCAAATGCCAAGTAGTGTCTACTTAACAAATTTAAGTAGTGAACGAGGTCGACAAGAGCGATCTCTGCTCATGACAAGTAAATATTCTCATCAATAATCAGCAGAATGAGTTCGACAAGAGCGAACTCAACATGTCAAATAGGTATTCTATTATATGACATCAAGAATCAAACATGGATCTCGCTCATGACAAGTAAATATTCTCATCAAAATCAGCAGATTGAAGTTCGACAAGAGCGAACTCAACATGTCAAATAGGCATTCTATTATATGACATCAAGAATCAAGCATGGTAATCAATCCAAATTCAAGAGTCTAGAATTATCATTCTTAAAGAAACGTGTTTAGAACGTCAGATCGATTGATCATTGAGCCGGTATTGTTCAATGGCTCACTAAATTTAACCCGTCAAGAGTCGCTCTCTAAAAATTCATCCAATAGAGTTAAAATGCTAAATGCATCCAAACCCTTTTCTAAGTTCTCGTGATCGAGTAGACTAGGCCATTAATCCACTTAACAACCATAGTCAAGAATTATCATTCTTTCAATATTTCATGGGAACTTTAGAATCATTATTTCAAAAGTTATCAATAGACCAAAAGTCCAAGAACATTAGTTAATCCTAGAAAGACATAGAACACATTTGATTCTAAGCATAGACCCAATCAATTAGGATGAACAATTCATAGCATATGAAACCCTAGAATTCATAATCTCATAGAGTTATCAAAAGTCATTAGTCCAAGAACAATAGTTGTTCCTAAGGAGGCATAGAACACTTTTAATTCTAGGCATGTGACCAAAACAACAAGATGAATATATCATTCAAAAATCCTTACAAACTCAACTCATCATCAAGCATGGCATGAACAAGGTAGAAGCATGGGAGTCATGAGAAGAAAGGACATGGCAAGTCTAGCATACATCCTAAGGGGAATCAATAGCTTACCTTTCACCAAGGAAGAAGAGCACAAACCAATCAAGTTGAACTGATCAACTCTACAAGCTCAACACTTTTGAAGAAGGAGGCTTGAGCAAAGGATGAAGGGATGATGGAGGACCAAGAGAATACCTTCAAGGAACCATGGAAGAACTTGGGAGAAGAAGAATTTCGTTCTTGGAGAGTGAGGGTGAAGAATGAAGGTCAACCAATCAAGCTTGGCTTATATTTACTGAAAAGTCGAGGGACAAGTGTCACTTATGTGGGTACAAAAAATATCTGATTTGGTTTGTTTAATGCTCACTAATGGTTGGTTAATCCACTCTTAAAACATGTTAAATAATGTTAGACATAAGCAAGAGGTGTTAGAAGAAGTTTTAGTGAGGCTTAAAAAAGGTTTTGAATGTGGTTTGAGTGCAAAAGTCGACAAAGCAAACAGGGAAAATCTCGTAGGTGCCCAAGAGTCGAGGCGGGCGCCTCACTACTAGCCAGCGGCGCCTAGGATACGTAGTCTGGAGTGAAATTGAAATGCTTTTAAGTTGAGGCGGGCTGGTGCAAAAATTTCGATGCGCCGCTTCTGAAGCCCCTCGAACTTGGTCTAAACATGACCTAAATGATCCCAAACTCATGGGCAACCATTCTAAGGTCTAACCCAACTCAAAACAAGCCGAAACACACCGAACAACATCCGGG
>CM028380.1:3605371-3649579 GCA_013146195.2 Codonopsis lanceolata
GGGTTTCGGGTTGTGGGATTTCTTGTTGGAAGGTCGGGTGGTACCAGCTGGGTGAAATCCTTGGAACATTGTCCCTTCTAGTATGAACTCTGGGTTGACCTATACTGTGTATATGCAGGTGGGGATCCGAGCCTGTGCAACCATAAGCCCCTAGACATCGAGTGAGGTCCGGCCAAGGATACTCGAAGTTGTTCTCATATTAACTTTGTTATTTTATATTTCAGTCTAACATTGTTTTGCGATTAGAGCTTGGGTTAATTAATGTTGGTGACCGAATTTTTGGGTAATCAACTTACAACTTGGATAGCTTGCTTGTGCTTTGCTTCGAGTTTTTTGTTGAGTGAGTATAGAAACCTAACGGTGGTATCGAGCTTGGTTTGTGTCTTGCGACAAGCGGTGGGCGCTTTTTCAATCGAGGTAGAAATCACGCAAATAATGATTGGTATCGTGTTCCAAACTTAAACTTTTTCTTAGTTTCTAGTTGGTGAAACTTGTGTTTAAGTTTTAGTTGTTTGGATTGATTACGTTCATATTGCTTCCATTGTGCATTGTTGTTTGATTAGTAATATTCGATTTAAAAAGTTTTCCATAAACTTTTTGGGGATTTTTTCCTTGTCTTGGAAAATTGTGGTTTTTAAAAAAATAAAAAATATATAAAAATTACTTTGTGTGATTTTGGTGATTTTTTAAAATAGTTGTGTTGGTTTTCCAAAAATGGCAAACTAGTCATCATCCTATAATTTGGTACCCTTTGATGGGAAAACGGATTTTCTATTTGGAACAGAAGGGCATTTTGATAAAGGAAAAAGTCTTTAAAGCTATAATTTTAGATTTTCGAAAATGAAAAATCGGACGATATGGTGAAATGGACAGTCGATATTATTCCATACTTTGAACTTGAATGACTCGGTGATAAGGAAGGTTGGTAAACTTGGATCGCTAAAGAACTTTGGGATAGGCTAGAAGAACTTTATTATGAAAAATCGTTACCTAGCAAATTATATCTCTTGGAGCAGTTTTTCGATTCAAACTAGACCTTGATAAAGACATGGAGGATAATATCGATGTTTTCACTAAGTTAGTTCAAGACATTAAGCAAACTAGGGATAAAAACATTGATGATTACACTGCTATTGTTCTTTTAAATGGTATTCCTGATTCTTATCTTTGTGAAATATCTATTAAGTATGGTAGGGATGATATCAACTTGATAAGGTGATTGTTGGGTTAAAAAAGCAAAGAATTAGATTTAAAAGTAAATAGGGGTAAATCTCAAGCCGGTGAGGTTCATATGGTAAGAGGAAGACAACATGATAGAACAATGGTCAAAATGGTGAAGAACAAAATCATGGTCAAAATCGAATTATGGAAACAACAAAGGGTAGAAGCCAAAGTAGGTCTAAGAATGGATCTAAGAAAAGACTCGCTACAACTCTAGCAGGTGAATACGGAGTCATTTTAAGAAGGATTGCACAAATCCTAAAAAGAAAAGTCAAAATCAGAATCATGATAATCAAAAAGATTGTAATTTGGCCTTGTGTGAAGATGGTGGTGATGTTTTTATGGTAACGGAGTCTTGTGAAACCAAAGTGAATTATGTGAACTCTATTTCTCGCATATATGAATGAGTGGGTTATAGATTCGTATCGTGTGTGCTTTCACATGACACCTTTTAAAAATGTTTTTCTTCATACAAAGATGTGGAAACTAGAACTGCTTTCCTTGGCTAATGGTAAGAATTGTAAAATTGCCTTTGAATTGGCAATGTGTGCTTGAAATTTGATTCTCGGGTATAATTTGACTTTGGAAAATGTTAGACACGTGCCCGATTTGTGTAATAATCTAATCTCGTGTTGCATCATTGGAAGATGATGGGTTAGAGGGTAAATGGGGAAGGGGTGAGATGAAAATTCTAAAAGATAACTTGGTTATTTTCAAAGTCGAAAACGGCAAATGGCCTGGCCAGATGTGTGTGATGTCGCTCTTTCCGTGTCTTTATTGAGAATCATGCAAATGTTGTTAAGAGTGATAAAACAAATTTGATGAATAAAAGCCTTGACATCATAGGTTTAGTTTTCCACCTCCTTCCCTAGAGAAATACTCTCTATAAAAATTTGAGTTGATCCACGTGATCCGTTTCGTTCTTTGTTACCCACTCAATGGCGGGAATAGGTTCTTTCTGTCTATGTTGATGACTTCACCATAAAAGTCCGGATAGTTTTATTAAAAGAGAAAACAAGTTTTTGAAAAATTTAGAACTTGGAAGATTTTGATTGAAAATCAAACCAGATGAAAATTAAAAAGGCTTAGAAGGATAGTGGGTTGGAATTTTGCAACCGTGAGTTTGAGAGTTTTTGCGCCGAGAGTGGGATTGACCATCAAAAATCTATCCTCAGCCTCATCGTAATGAGGTTGCCGTGCGCGATGATTCGACTTTGCTAGGACGTGCGGTCATGCTTGCCATGTCGTCTTTTCCAAATGTTTTGGGAGAGGCCAAGCGGTTGTGTGCCGCCTATGTCATTAATAGGTCTCCTATCCCGCCTAATGGGAGATGTTCTGAGGCTGTGTTTTCCGGTGGAGAAGTTGTTTTTCAAAATTTTAGAGTTTTCGGTTGTGCTGCTTATATTCATCGAGAGAACAACACTTTTGAACCGAGACCGGTTAGGTGTGTCTTCTTAAGTGGTACGCGGAGGGTGAGAAAGGTTATAAATTATGGTTAAAAGAGGAACCATGTTTTGGAACAATCATTAGTAGAGATATTATCTTTAATGAGAATGAGTTTCCTTGCTTAAATGAACCTGTTCCCTCCCCGCCTCCAAATATGGTGGAGCAACCCTTGTTGTGAGTTCTCTTGTTATGATGTATGATTCGTGTGGATTGTTGTTATTGCCTTGAAAATCCTCGACTTACTTTGTGTTTGTTGTGGTGTCTCTCTTCTTCTTACTTTGTGTTAGAATAAGTTAGATTTGATGCTTACTTTGTGTTTGCTTTCTGGTGTTCTTGTTTCTTACTTTGTGTTGGAACAAGTTCCGTCAGTATAGGCTATGATGCACCCCACTTGTGTCCTTGAGTTCAAAGTGATGGTCCCGATACTTGTTCCAAGGTGGAGATTGTAAGTTGTAGGCAAGGCCCCTAAACGGGCATCCCACTTCCAAACCCAAAGACCTCAAAGAACCCAAGAAACCCAACCCACTTACCTCCCTCACTAGTTTGACTTCGGGGTTTGTTTATTTGGGAAAATCTTTGATTTTCCCAAATCAACAACCCCTTCCTTTTCTCTCTTATTCAGCTGCCTCCTTTCCTTGCTTGGGCCGAAAGCTTTGGTGATTGATTGCCCTCTTGAGTGCTATATATTCTCCCTTCTTTCTGCCGTCTTGAGCAATGGACTGTGCGAGCACAGTGAGATCCAAAACACCATAGTAGACATATATATCTCTCTCTCTTTGCGTCTCCTTTTTTGAGCCGGTACATTGGGTATACACTTTGTGTGTGTGAGCTTGAGATTACCGTGATTGAGAGTTCGGAGGGGGTTTCGTCAGGATTTCTTGTCGAAGGCCGGGTGGTATACACAATTGGGTGAAATCCTTGGAACATTGTCCTCCTAGTGAACTTGGGTTGGACCTGCTATACTTTGTGTATATGCACTGGGATCCGAGCCTAGGCAACCATAAGCCCTAGACGTATCGAGTGAGGCTTGCCATGATACTCAAGTTGTTCTCATATTAACATGTTATTCTATATTTCGCCTAACATTGTTTTGCAGTTAGAGCTTGGGTTAATTAATGTTGGTGACTGAATTTTGGGTAATCTGAAAACACAACTTGGATAGCTTGCTTGTGCTTTGCTTCAGTTTTGGTCAGTAGTATAGAAATTCAACAGTATATACTACTGTTTTTATATTTTTGATTTTGTATATTTTCAATAAACTATGCTGGCTACCAAAGGTTGTTCGGGGCCCAACTATTGGTGAGTCAAAGGCAGGGGATTCGACTGGAGCAGGAGACTTGTTTGTAGGTGGTTTTTTTTGTATGGCCTAGACTGGTAATCGCACTGAGTACATGCTCCATGTTGCAGTTTGGTAGATTTAATTCATGCAAGCAATTTAATCCATGTGTAGAGGAAATTGAGATTGGTATGTATTCTTGATGTTTTGTTAGTCGTTGTCGAAACATAGAAAATTGTACTTTGGATTCTGCTAGCTCTCTAAGTTTAGAGAAGCCTGAAAAATCTAGTTTTTCTAGAGATTAATATTCAGCATGAAGAGGCTGGACGAGATCTTACTTATGTTTATGCAATTGGCCATATACAACATGAGGAGTTTGTCAAGACATCCAATGGAGCACTGCACCTTCACCAAGCTCGTACAATCATTAAGCAACAACCTCTCAAGGCTTTTCAATCCAGAAAAGTATTAAGATTTTATTAAATGATATGAGTAACTTAGGTTGAGGAATCGCAATTTGTCCAGTTTGTGAAACAAAAGGCAAAAACATCATCTCCAAGACGAACATGATATAACAAAGTTCGAACATGAGGAAAAAGATGTCATACATTAGGTCATTTCCAGACTTGTTTTAGTTTGCTATATTGCAAGTTAATAGCAACTAGATTTTCCATATATAAATTATCAGATATATATGTGAAAGGGAAGCCATGCCAACAAAGCCATTTTAGCCTTCTGGACGTAGTTATGCAAGTACCACTTAGTTGTTGGAGATGATTGAGATGAAGCAATCTCACATTACTCATGTTTGCAAATGCCTCGACATTAACACGCTCCATGTTTACTGTGGGAAATCCTAAACAGATTCCTTCAATTTCTTTTGCTCCCTGGTTAGATAGAAAATTGCGAAAGGATTAGTAATGAAAATCAGGTTATCAAACACCATACTAGTTAAATAAAGAATTAAAGCACATGTCAGAGTCTTGCAATGAAATGCGTTAGTATTTTAAGTATTTCTTTTGTATGCCACAATCCGCTATGTTCTCTAGGCTCTTCACAAGAAAGAAAATTAATGCAACTTCATAAGAAAAAGACACGTGAAAATATATAATTTTTTTTAAAGGTTTTAGTATTTAACAAAAAGCCATCATGTGGCAACAGTTGTTAATATTTTAGTAATAGTTAATACATAGATTAGCAAAGTGAATAAATGATGTTTGACTCGCACAAAATAAATTTTATTCAAAAAAACAAAAGTAGCACGCTTAACATGTTCATATACCATTTTAATTAAAAAAAAATAAAAAACCCTTCGATTATCTCAATGGAGCTGGAGGAGTGTCATTGGAGTCCACAAGGCAACCATCACTTACCCTTCAATTAATCGAGAAAGTCACGTGGGAAATTTATTTCGGTCCATCCTTAGTTCAATTGAGTCTAATGGCTCTTCAAGATCTTTGATTAGGTTGCCAATCTCTTCATTTGATCCCTCAAGTTTCATGCGAACCATCTCAATTGTGATTTTAACAAGTATTCATTACTAAGGCTCCGTTCAGTGCAACATTTTAAAAATACACTTTTTTCAAAATGTAATATTTTTAAAACGCAGTTTTTTTCTTGTAAATACGTTTAAGAAATAATTTCAAAACGCATATTTTCATAAACAAAGTAGTTCTAAACGCAACATATTTTTAAAACGCTGTACATTTTTAGAACGCTGCACTTTAAAACACTGTATGAAAATACTTTTAAAAAGAAAACAATAATTTTAGGACGGAGAGAATACCAGGTTACTTTTCTAGAGAAAAAAAAAGACTATTTTTTAATGAGAAAGAGATTGAAGCAAAAAGTCAATACGAAAGAAAGAATAAATGATTAATATTTACGTAGTCCAGAATCCAGATAGAATTATACCATCAAATTAGATGTACTTGCTGATACAATTTCACACACACAAAGGCACTTGGCCGATTATTGTTTGATTTCCTACTTTGTACAAAAATGTCCAAAAATGGCTACATAGATACATAAAACAGTGTAGTCAGCTCGAGGATTAGTCGTGGGCTATCAAGCATAAGAATACGTCAGAAAACCAAAAAAGAAGATAACACAGTCTTTAATTAGCTTCGATCCAAGCCACGGAATCTTACAGAACTTCTCCGAAGCCATAACTCATACATTACCATGTAAAAAGAATCATAATCAATAGCCAAATGATGCCACTGGAAATGATTTCGCACCTTCAAAACGTTACTTTGTAACCTTAAATATTCATCGGAATCTATTCCTCTAAGTATTTTCTTCAGCAACGGGATATCTGCTGATGAAACAACGACAGAGAAGCTGCTCCAATCTAGTATGTCTGCAAATGGGAGATCGTAATGGTCTGCGAGGATAACGGGGACACAACCATAATAGAGTGCATCCCCTATACGAGCTGTGTTCACTTCAAAGCCTTTAGCATGGATGCAGAACTTGCTGTTCAAGAGTGATTCGAGTAAGGTGTTTTGAGCCGGTTTTGGTGAACGGAGATTTCGGAATCATTTCTCCAAACTCGAACGAGATATTCGCGTACTCGGGAATTCATTGCTCCGGCATAGAAGGCAAGCTTCTTCCTGAAAAAAAATTCGTGAATGCAAATGAGCTTAATTTACAACATAAAACATCAGTTCTTTTCAGTAATAACGAAATGGTTATAGCCTTACTGGTGAAATAGTGAGTTGGTTCCAAAATGCTCATTTCGATCATAATTTATTTTTTAAAAAATAAACCTACATCAAATTTTCATTTGAAAAACACCTTATTTGACTTTAATAATCTATTCACACCAATAATTACTACTTCGTCCGTCTCGAAATGAGTGTCATGATTTTTCGAGAATATTTTTAGCCTCAAAATATATATAACTAATTAGCTATAGAGGTTAGAAAAGAAGAAGCTGGTCACCTCTTTGATGGTGCACGGTTAGGGGGAACCCCTTGTCTGGGCCAAATCTGTGGGATGGATGCATCTTTGTGTGCAATATACCCAGGCAAGAAATAACTTGAAGAGCACACAACTTGTATAGCATTGATTCTCACTTGCATTGCTTTTTCCATGGCCGATCTCCCGACCGAGTGACAAGCCACGTAAAAATGGTCATGCCCACCAGTCCGGTTCCAGTACGGATACTCGTGACTGATATTGTAAACATAATCCTTGACGAAATCTTGAATACCGCCAACCCCGACTCTTTTATCATGCCTCAAACTCGCAATGGAAAATGGTAGGTAGAAGAGGTCGGCTTGGGAGGGGTCGTTTGTGATGAAATGGCTTTTCGCGAGTGATTTCTTGAAGTAACTTTCGCTCGCGTAGTTGCCACCAGGTTCGTAATCGACTGGCAATAGCACATTTGCAAAGGGTTCGTTTCGCCGGTGAGGGTAAACGTATATCTTCAAGCTCTTGTTCATTTCTTTGTAGTTCTCATGGAAGATATCTTTGTCATGGAATACTTCTTTGTTATTCATATTATTTCCTGAGTGAATTGAAGAAAACAAGAGGACTCAGGTAGGGTTAAAGAATAGTGATGCCCAAATTTGTTCTATTTTTGGAAACATTACTCTACGTACCTAGAGAGATGGAACCTCGGGTACTCTCAATTTTCTCAATTTAAGGCCATCAGATGGACTAAGCATGCCAGCAAGTTAATAAGAGTTTATCCAATGGGGCAAAGAAAAAAAAGTACAAATTTAAAAAAGATAATGTTCCTTCTGTCCCTAAATTATTGTCATATTTAATCAAAGTATACATGATTACGAAAAAAGAATTAACTTGATTATTATTATTGATATAATATTTAATTTTTAAAAGTCCTATGTGAATGTGAGATCATTATTAAAGAAGTAAGAAAAAAATAAGAGTAAAATGATAAAAGTATTTTTTGAAATAGTAAAGTTTACAAACAAGACAATTTTTTTGCGGATAAAAAAGAAAACAATATAATAATTTAGGGACGAAGGAAGTACTATTTTTGTTATAAGAACTAAATTTATATTAAAGTGTGAACTTCTTATGTTGTATGCAAACATTAGGAGGATCCTAATAGGTGGTTCAATGATAAAGTTGTTGTTTTATAAAATATGAGGTTTCAGGTTTGATTGCTTCTCATAATCCTTTAGGGAAAAGGTTTACAAAAATAAAAAAAAAAAATGCAAACATTAAGGACATCAATGATACTAAAATGACTCAAAAGTCCATTCCCTTAAAATTAATAAAAGACAAAAAGTGTAAACTTATTTAATGAGCGAGGGATCGGGTACAAAATATAAACAGAACAATTTTTCTAAGAAAGTACCAATTTGTTAGGACAAGTACTCAATTTGCTATAAAAAAAAAAAAAATACTAATTTCTAAATTTTGATAGAGAGAAATCTTAAATTAAGAGGTTCCTATCCTTAGATGTGACTTTCAAAATAGACAAAAACGTGTGAATAATGGTGTTTAGAATCATAAATCAGATTGAGTTCCAAAAATGATTTTAAAAAAAAGAAAAAAAAAGCAATTTGAAACAGACAACCCATCAAAAAATACTGACGGCTACCCATCAAGAAAAAATATGTCAAAATGAAAAAAGAGAAGTTGGCTGAATATGTAGGATCCGGGCATGATCAAATGACCCAAACCCGGATCCACATTCAAAAGGGGGGGGGGGGAAATCAATTGTGACATCACATTAATGAAAATTTTCATTAATTGCTCTGGTACCCTCCAATTTTGAATCGTGCATAATTACCATTTTTTTGATAATTTCATCAAAGATCAAACACATTGAATACAAATTTAAATTTTTTTATATTTGTCTCAAACCCTCTTTCCTAACTTTTTGCTGACTCTTCCTTCTCTAGTCCCTTTGTACAAAAATAAATTAAGGTTGATTTGCATTTTAGTCATAAATCAACTTAAAACTTTAATTAACTTTGTTTTTAATAAAAAAATGTCATTTTGTGATAAAAAGTGACACTTTTTATGGGTAAAAATAAAATTTTTAATGAAAAAAATAATAATTTTCATTAAAATACAAATTGACATTTCTAGGACCAAATTAAGTGACACTTTTAATATTAGTAAGTGATACTTTTAAGGCCAACGGTAACAATGTTTATTTATGATACAAAGTGACACTTCTAGAATCAAACGTGATACATTTAATATTAAAAAAATGAGACTTTTAATATTATAAAGTGACATTTTAACGACAAAAGTGACGGTTTTTATTTATAATATAAAGTGACTGGCCATTTTCAAAACAAAAGTGACACATTTAAGACCAAAAAGTGATATTTTTTAAAAGAAAAACTAAAAATACAAAGTGACACTTCTAGAGAAAAAAAAACTTATATTTTATGCTAAAAAGTGATACTTTTAATACTAAAAATGACACTCTTCATTTATAAACGTGAGGGGTGACACTGTAATTTCTAAAAGTTGAGGGATTGCATTGAAGATTTTTGAATCTTTGCCCTATTTAATATGATTATGTTATGTTCGTCCTACGGAATTAATATCTATAAGACTGTCTTACATGTGACATACCGATCAAGACAAAAATTTAGGAAAGATTGGCTTAAATGTATTTTATGTAAGACAGATCTTCTTGATTCGACTCACCATGTATTAATAGATTGATTTGTGAGAGAATATGATGTTCGTCTTATAAATTAAAATTCGTAAAACAGTCTAATAAAAAACCTATTCATTAATCAAAGGGGATAATTGATAAAAATAAAATAAAATTAAAAAAGAGGCCGTGTGGTAGATGCAAGACGTTAAGTGTCAACCTTTTAACCTAAAGTGTTAGCTCAGAGCTTTGATCACCGAGTTTTTGTGTGTGTCAATTTTAGAAAGATGTCTCGTGTTTAAAGACTTAAATTTCTTTGAGCAAGCACTTCAATTAGGGGAACTGTTCTCATATTTAATGAATATGGGAGACCAAAAGAAAAAAAAACAAACAAAAAAGGTGTCGACCTATTAATTTGGACATGGTTGTGGTAAGCCTGTCAATATATCGGATTTTGATCAGAATTCGATGTTTTTTTAGGATATGAATTTAATTTTTAAATCTGATTATCCAATTTTGATCTGAATCCAAAAATGTGAAAGTTTAACAAATCGGATATGGATTAAGATGTTCCGATCCGTTAACAATTCGATCTGATCTGATATAAAATATACATTAATATTATACATATAACAGTTACTAATAATGTGTTTTTAGTCATTAATCATTACTAATTTTACTAAATATAATTTTTTTGACGAACTCTAAGATCTTACTAACATTATTATTCATGTTTGTGTAAGATAAAAACATGAATTTTTAATTTTATTCAACCCTTGATTAAAAAAAATACCTTAATATTAATTTTATTCAGTACTTTACTTAGAGGCGAATAAAATCTAAATCCTAAAATTTAAGATATGGATCGAGCTTTTAAATATCCGAAAGATAATCCGATCAAATCCAAGTCGATAATTTCTTAATAAATTAGATAATAGATATGACTAATCTATTCGAATCCTATCCTATTGATAGGTCTAGACTGTGAGAGCTTGTGTAATTAATATTGCGCATAATTATTCTACTTACTTAACTTATAAATTAACTAAATGATTTGTCTCGGTTACAGGCGCAGCTTGTTGTCCCTTTTAGGTTATGGGTTATTAATGCCCTCTTTAAAGAGATGAGAATTACGTCTTTTCTTCAAGTCACTTGTTTTGTTTATAGGATACATTTTCTAATGGATCTTAATTTTTAAGACACAATCTTAAGTTTGGTAATTTATGAATGTTAAATGTTCAACCTATTTAAAGGAGTTATTTACATTACTACCCTCCCTGCCTCTTATTAAAAAACATGACAAACTTTTTTTTGAAAGTCGCTATTTTGAAAATATTTCGGAAAATATTTTTGGATATTTAACAAATATACAAAAAATGTTACGAAAAACAATATATGAATAAATACAAAAAATATATTCTAATATTAATACACATATTGAATATAAAATAATGTTGAAGTTTAAGTAATTTTCTTTTAATAACCCTCAATATATCATTAATGGTCTCAAATAAAAAAGGTCCATCTTTTTTCAAGCTCACAATTTTTTTTGATAATTGATATGAAAAATTGTTTTAAAAAATAAAATAAATAATGTTTGGGACGTCCTTAACTAATAATATAATATAGTGGACACTAATTTTAGGACGTAGTGAATATTTCTTAAAATTATAATTTATAAATAATGTGTACAAACTCCATTTATATTCTTAAACAATTTATTTATTGAGTGTATGAAATATGCGATGTATGTAAAAGAGCCATGACATGAAAGGTTCGTGCATTCTTGGCAACTCTCCTTTATGAAAGTCGTCAGAAGTGGCAGACCTATGCTTTAGTATATACGATCCGTTAAGAACCCGATCGGAAAATAACATATTTATTGGGGCAATATTTAATACAACACATAAAAAATACTTAATACAACACTTTTTGTTATAAAAATACTATATTACCCTTGACAAAATAAAAAAAATAAAAAAATTAAACACCACACCGGACCAACACCGACCACCCACCGGACAACTCCCCACCGCCCACCGCCAGGCCCAGTCCCCAGCCCACGACTGCCCCAGCTCCACTATCTCCCTTAGCCTTCCCATTCCGCCTGGGTCAAGCCCAATCCTTCCTCTAGCACCAGCCCACTCGCTTGCTCCTGACCCAATCCCTCCCACACCTGTGGGCCTCCCCGATCCTCCCTCATCCGCCACACCACACCCCCCCCGCCCTCCCCAATCCCTCCCCGGCCCACCACCTCCCCCGCCCAACCTCCACCACCTCCCGCCCAACCTCCACCACCTCACGTCCAGCCTCCACCACCATCTCCTCTAAAAAAATAGTTTTTTTTCATTTAATTAAAAATCAACTACCGTCCACCTCCACCATCACCCACCCACCTTCACCACCAATCTTTTTTTTTTCCATTTAATTATAATTTTCAATTTAATTTTGAAATCGAATGAAGGGTAAATTAGTTAACTTATTTTAAAAAGTGTTGTATTAAGTATTTTATAGATACTGTATTAAGTACTTATATATATATATATATATATATATATATATATATATATATATATATATATATACACGTAGTATACGCAATTATGTATAGATGTTATCTTTTATTCTTCCTCCCTTTCATATTTTCATTGTTTTTTATTCATAAATTTATATTTTAGATCTGATCAAATATTTAATCGAATATGTTAAATGGTAACAAATTCAGATATAAATTAACATATCATTGATCCGTTGGATTATCGAATCAAATCAAATTGACGATATAAAGTTTCATATTATATTCAGATATACCTATATTCTAAACATATTTGATCCTTTGATTGACCTAGTTTACCATAGAAAATGTTAACAATTGAGTAATTGAAGTATTGAACATTTAAGGGTGGGCGGCGTTCACTGTTTTTAAGGTGTTGCTTTTAGGGTGTATGACCATAAATTGATGAGCTCAAGTTTCTACGTCAACTTGGTATTTATGGATTTCTCTTCTGTCAATTTTAAATTAAACCCACAACAACTTGGTATTAATGGATTTTTCTCCATTCAAGTTTCTACTAATTGCCCCTTGCGCCTATCAAAAATCGTAGTCATAATTAAATTTTGTCATTATTGTCAAGGGTATTAAAGTAATTTTGTAATAATTAGTAATATATTTATGTGTAATTGTTAATAAACCGATTTTTTTTATTTTATTTTTTAAGATTTTTTATTATTTTTATTTTGTTTATATACGATTTAGTTGGTATGCGTAAGCTTAAAAAAACTAATTTAATATAATATGTGGGACCAAAAGAAAAAAACAAACAAAAATGGTGTCGACCCATTAATTTAAGTTGGACATGGCAGTGGGACTGTGGGAGCTAGATTGCGGCATAATATTCTACCTACTTCATTTATAAATGAAGCAAATGATTTGTCGTGGTTACGGGCGTGGGCAGCTTATTGTCTCTTTTGGTTAGGGGCTATTACGTCTTTTCTGCAAGTCGCTTGTTTTATTTATAAGATATGTTTTTTAACGGATCTTAATTTATAAAGCGTAATCTTATAATATATGAATGTATGTTAAATGTTCAACCTATTTAAAGGAATTATTTACATTACTACCCTCGCGGACTCTTATTAAAAAAATATGACAAACTTTTATTTTGAAAGTTGTCAGAATCTGACAATTCTCTTACATTAAGTTTTCCGATCTTGGCAACTCTCCTTTATGAAAATCGTAAGCAGTGACAGACAAATGCTTTGTACTTAGGGGGCAAATGCCGCGTTGAAGTTTTTTTTTTTCTTTTAACACTATAAAACAATATCGTTTTAATTTATTTTAAACAGTAATTAACATTAGTAACACAGTTGAAATTTAGTTTTGGATCCTCCACTAGTCGTCAGTCCCTAACGGCTCTCCTTCATGAAAATCGCCAGCCCCCAACAACTCTCTTAATTTTTCCTAAAATATATTTTTTAATTATTCTATTATTTAAATAAATAAAAAATTAATGCTTTTGTTTAATATATCTGTATAGAATATTGTCACTTAAATTTTGTTATTTTAAGGTTTTTACGTGAACTGTTGTTATTATTTTATTGTTAATTGTCTATATATATATAAATGTTTACGTTAATTACTTAAAAAATTATTAAATATAAAACTTTACGTTAATTAAATTAAAAATATAATTTAATTATTTTGAATACATTGCAAAAATAGAAAGACAGTAGGAAGAGGAAAAGTTGAGAGAGAGAGAGAGAGAGAGAGTTTGTATAGTTGGTAGAGAGAAAGTAAAGGTGGGAAATGATGACAATGAGGGAGAGGGATACGTCTATCATAAGCATCTTCATAGATTGGATTTTGGTCTAAAATGATCCAAAATTTTGGATATAAATTTATATAATGGTTTAAAAATCTCAATTTGAATCAAATAATTTATTTGTTAGGCATATTGGATATAGATTTATATATATATGATCCGTTAAAATCCGATTCGAAAATAACATAATTATTAATATATATATATATATATATATATACACACACAATATATATATAGATGTTGTTTTTTGATTTTCTTTCCTTTTATATTCTTATTATTTTTTATTTATAAATTTTTATTTTATATCAGATTAAATATTTAATCGAATATGTTAAATAATAATAGATTCAGATATAGATTAATATACCTTTGATCTGTTGAATTATCAAATCAAATCAGATCGACGATATAAGATTTCTAATCATGATCAAATATACATATATTTGAAATATATTCCATCCATTGATAGACGTGGCCTACCATAGAAAATGTTAACCTTTATTTTTGTCCAAAAATACAATTGAGTAATTGAACATTTAAGTGAGGCGGCGTTCATTGTTTGTATGAACCTAAATAAATTGATGATCTCATGTTTCTACGTCAACTTGGTATTTATGTATTTCTCTTCTGTCTAGTTTAAATCAAACCCACAACAACTTGGTATTAATGAATTTTTCTCCATTCAAGTTTCTACTAATTGCCCCTTGCGGCTATCATAAATGGTAGTAATAATTAAATTTTGTCATTAATTGTCAAGGGTATTAAAGTAATTTTGTAATTTACATGAGTACATGACCAAGTTACCTCTAAACCTATATTACTCATTTAACTATTAATAAAATATAAGTTGATATGTTATGTCGCGATTTTATGTGAAAAGCTAAAGATTTTTAATAAATTTTGTAATGACACGTGTCACCTTTGAAATGGTAAAAAAATTAAATCGATTAGTTTAAGATAAAAATTATAAATCTAATTAAATAAGATAAAATTCCTAAAACTAATTTGATATGATAAAACAAATTTAGGATATAGTTTTACAAGTAAAAATTATTTTTTGTTTTATAATTTTTTGTTGCTAAAATCGATTAATACTTGATATATTTTATAATATTTGATTTAAACACGTTTCACTTGATTATGACTCCAAATTTTATGGTAATTTTTTTTACGGATAGATTTTATCAATTCTCATACATTTTAATCTTTCAATTACATGACTATATGATCAATTTTGAATATTTACCTTATTTTTCATTTTTTCTTTTTCAAATTATTCTAATTAAAAAAATTAATTATTTATTACAAGTTTAGAAAATCATCTTATTATAAACAACTTTTTCAAAAAAAAAAAAACTATTAAAACCATGCATATGATACTAAATATATCTATATAAATTCTCTTTTTTTCCTGCAAAAAATTAAAATCGGATATATTTTTAAATCAGTGCCTCTTTTATACATGATAATTTTTTTTACTCTTTTTTGTTGTCAAAATCGGTTAATACCATATGAATTTTATCACATTTGATTTTAACGTGTTTCACTTAATTAATACTACAAATTTTCATGGTAAAAGTTTTTTTACGGATAGATTTTATCACATTTGATTTATTTGTGTTTAAATTGATTAAAACTCCTCAATTCTCATGTTAAAAGTTTTTTTTAATTTTTTTTACCGTTTTTTTTCTTACAAAATGAGCTTGTATTGGATTGATTTTATCACATTTGATTTAGACAAGTTTAATTTGAATATGACTCCTCAATTCTCATCGCATAAATTTTTTAATCTTTATTATTTTTCAAAATCAGTTTGATATTATTGGTTCATTCAAATAGCTTACAAATTTTATCTACAAAATTAAGTTTAAGAAAGAACACTAAGTCAACCATACATCGCACGGATAATAACCTAGTTAAAATACTAAATTTATTAACCATTACACCCAACCACTTTTGGACACCTTAATTTGGGTCATTTAAATTTACGGAATATTTTTGTACACTTACCTGGATGGGGTCAATGGGTGATCTAGAAGGCCCATGTGTCTTAGGTTGGTGACCTCCATTGCATTTTAGGAGGTGTGCCCACTTAAGGTCGGCCCAAGTGATCGAGCCTACATCATAATTTGTGATAGTGGGGTCCTACGTTCGCGCGACCCTTATAATTGTACAAATTATTACCTAAATCTCGATGTCAAATATGTGATTGGTTAATCGTGACATCACATGCTGAATCTTGTAATATCTAATCAATTACATTCTTGTAACCTAGATTAGTAACAGATATATGATGGTCTTAAGACATCACTTTAATCAACATTTTATTGTTCCTAATTAGTTTTATAGCATCACCTCATTAACCGTCCATTGTGACCAACCGGAAAAAAAATTGTTACTCCCTCCATTTTTTAATTATTGTCAAAGATTAAATTATTTTTAGTCAATTTGAGTTTCTCAAAAAAAAAAAAAATTTGATGTATATATTTAAGGTAAATATTTGGATCGGACGATCTTGCGAATATTTTTCGAAAGAGAGATCCTTTTATCTGACCACCGTATATTGGTGGATTGAGTTGTGAGATAATGATATACTATCTTATAAATTAAGATCCGTAAGACAGCCTTTAGGAGACGTACTCAATATTTTATATATGTGTGTATGTGTGTGTGTGTTAAACGTTCATCTAAAAAATGACGCTCGGTTTGATTTTAAAAATCAAAACATAACAATAATTTGGGGAAAAAAATTGTATTTGACACCTTGTTGAAAATTCAATTTTTTTTAAGGATTTATAATTTTTATAGTCTGTGGAAAAAGATGTGTTGGCCCAAAATAAGTTATTAGTTGACAACTTGGCACATTGCCAACAGGCATGTGCCAACTCCGCTGTAAGGCGTAAGCAGATGTGAACCTTCGGGGAATGTTTATAATAGATCCCCATAATATTTATCATATTCAATACTTTGACCTTTAGTAATGTAAACTTAATCTTTCCCCACCTAATATTTTTTATTTACATTGTTGACTAAATATATTATGTATTTGTGATGAGAAATCAAAGGCTAACTTATGATACTCGACCATTACAATTCTTTTTTAGAATAACTAGTCGGAAGAGTGACGTACTAATATCTAATTTATGCATGAGTAGGTTTTCTATAAGACAGGTTAACATATCTTAATTCGTAAAACAGAGTATTATCTCTTCTCACAACTCAACCAATCAACACATGATCAGTCAGATAGGAGGATCTATCTTTTACCTAAGTTAATTTTTGCCTTTATGCATCGACTAGCGTATTTTATTTTTCGACAAATAAGGTACCATACTTTTGTTGTTTTCAATTAGGAAATAGAAATAGATGTCGTTACTGTAAACTTAGTGGAATATTTCCATAACCTCCTCTCAAGTTTAAAACACTCAAATTAGGGTTTAATGTTCTGTATACATGGTTTAGTGTATAGGGTTTAAGGTTCTGTCGTTCATGTTAGGATATTAAGATATCTTGTTTTAAAGTCCTATGGTTGGGTTTTTAAGATGTTTGGGGTTTAGATTTAGGGTTTAATTTTTATGACATAAGGTTTAAGGTTTAGGGTTGCATTGGATTTGCTGGATTAGATTATTTCGAAACATTTAGACACTATAATTACTAGTGACATCCAATTTTTTTCAATAATTAAAACTCAAAACACAAGTAAGATACCCTATTTGTCAAGTCATTGAAGATTTAATTATGAAGGCTAGACCATAAAATGAAGGAAAAAACATTTTAAAATTATTTTCCTCTTCTTTTTTTTTTTTAACTAGTGTATACATACTTGTTAAGTTAGGTCAATTTTATCACTATAAAACAGAAGAAAAAAGATTGTCGTTACAAAAGTGACCATTTTGACTGCTATATTGAAGTTTGGGGTGGTAAGTGACAGAAATCGGTGTTCGATGGCCCATAAAGAGAAGCTACAATCTACATGGGCCCAAGGTTTTAATAATCAATATTCTTATATATATATATATAGATTGGAATGGACATTACTTCGACCTTCATTATTATTATGCATATTGAAAGGTTATAAACTATTTTGGTGGTGTCATTCGGCTAAAATACAGGTGCCTCTAGAACATGTTAATTAGGTTATTCTCAAGTCCTATAAATTTCATTTTATGAGGAATGTGAAATGGAGTTTTTAATTTTTATGAGGAATGTGAAATGGAAAATTAAAAAAATGCAAAAATAAAAAAAAAAAAAATACCTTGTTCATTGGATAACCATCGACTTTTCAATAGTTGACTAGTTCTAGTAGTAGAATTTTCCATGGTAGAGAACTGGATATCATTTGCCAAGGCCGGGCCTTTATTGATATTTGTTGTTCCTGGAAAATAATGTATACACGAACAAACTAAATTAGTCTATCGTTAATGATCATTCATCAGTACAGTTAACCTATTAGTCTTACGGATATATATGTAAAACGGTCCTATGGATATTTTTTTGTAAGACAAATTTTTTTTACCCGACCTATCGTATATTAATGGGTTGAACTGTGAGAGAGTGAAGCTTCGTCTTACGAATTAAAATCCACGTAAACAACTTTTCAACACTCATTTTGATCGAAACACTATAAGACGAAAAGAGCATCATCCGGCGACTTTGGGAATCAAAAGATTCAAAACGTATCTTTCTAACTGCAACGAAAAGGGAAGTATTCAAAACCAACTGCAAGTCTACTAGCTAGGCTACTTTGATTTTTCTCCCATTACAACCAACCAATAAACAGTTAATCCTAGACGACCTTTTCAAAACAAAAAAAAAACATACGTACCAAATGAGCTTGTTGAAGCTTCTATTGACCGTTGACTTTCCGATTGTTGACTGCCATTCTTTGTGGAAGGAGGGGATTGATTGAGTTTTGATGGATCTTCATGAGATGAGTATGTGAGATAGGAGCTGCTCTTTGAGGTTGGTTGTTGTTGTTGCTGAAGAGAAGCTTGATTGGTGGAGATGATGGGTAGTATATTATTGATTGTTGCTGAGGACTGAAGTGATGGTTTTATATGAAAACGAGGGAGGTGAGTGTGATTGATGATAAGTCTAGAGGTTGAAGAGATATAAACTAGAATGAAGATAGAGGTTATGACTGCCAAGGCTGTTGGTATGATGAAGAAGCCGCCTTTCAGTAACTCTTTCCATCCCCGACCTATGAACAAAGTTGGACGAACCATAGAGTTAGTCTGTGTGTGTGTGTGAGAGAGAGAGAGAGAGAGAGAGAGAGAGGAAGAGAGAGAGGCTTAGGGGTTTTGGGTATCTTATGTGTTAGTATTTTGATTAGTTAAATTATAAGCTAGAAGTTGACATGTAAGTAAGACTATACAAAATAATTTTCTAAGGCGTGCAAGTAAGGGGTTAAATTCTCACAGAATTTTGAATGAATTAATATATAATTATATATATATATATATATATATATATATATCACTTTAAACTTACCTTTAGAAATCACTTTTACCACTTTACGGACCCTTACTTTTTCAATCTACTTTATTATACATATACATATTTATTCGACTTATCGTGTTTTGATAAAGTTGAATTGTATTAATTAAAAACGGAGAGAGTATATATATATATATATATATATATATATATATATATATATATCATCCGTCTCTAATTGAGCGTTCATTTATAGATTTTTACAAACATTGAAGAATTGGATTTAATATCGTTTTAGTAATATGCATGAATGCGTGTAATCTGAAAATTGCATATTTAAGCATGTTTAATAGCACACGTTAATTTAGTACAACTTTATGTTAAAAAATCGTAAATTATAAATAACCCCCGTCAACTCTGAGTTCAATTCAAATTACCCCCTCAACTATAACATTTTCCAAGGTTCTAAAAATCGTTAGGCGGCCGCTAGGTTGCACACTAGCGCCTAGGGGACTAGTCGGGGCCTAGAATTAAGGCATAATTACAATTTTTTTGATAATTTACATCAAAGATCAAACACATTGAATACTAATTTAATTTTTTTTATGTTTATCATTTTATCAAACACTTGTCTATATTTGTAAAATGAACAAAAATATACAAACCTACCATTAGTCTCAATTCTTAACAACCCCAAAGCAATAAACCAACTAAGTTTAGAACTGAAAACAAAATATATTTTACTCCATTTCGCCCCCTGTTACCTCCTTCTTTCCCTCACCATTACCACTCCCCCTTCCTTCTCCAGTTCGCCCCCCTCTCATTCCTTCTCCGGTCACCGCATGCCACAAAATCAAAGTTACAAAAATAAATTAAAGTCGGTGAGGTTTGGCGTAGACATCGACTTGGTTGATTAGGCGGCGACTAAGAAAGTCGCGGCGGTAGAGAGGGGCCTAGCGCCTAAGCGGGGCCTAGGCGAAGCTAGGCTGAGAGTTTTAGAACACTGACATTTTCTTTAATCGCAATTTCTATTAAAGCAGTACCATTTGAATTGACATAAAATGCCTTCCTGAGACTCATGTTACCTTCTTAAGGTGTTATTCTTACTATAATTTTCTTTTAATGTTTAAATTGACTATTTTATCCTAACTGCTCTAATACCCTTTTTTTTGTACTTAAAAATGGTCAACATAACTAATTTCTTATATTTATTTGAATATTATGGTAAAAATAATGTATAAAGATGGTCATGTGAGCTTTAGATGCAAAATTTTTGTCAATTCAAATTGTGTTACCTAAAAAGAAAGTGCAATTTTAAAAATATTATAGTTGAGGGGGCTTATTTTTCAATTGATAGTTGAAGGGGATAATTTAAATTTAACGCATAGCTGAGGGGAATAAATTGTAATTTACCCCAAAAAAAAACTCATTTTCAAAAAGATAACAAATTTATGTATATTCCTACCTCTGGTGACAGTGTCTATGGTCCTCTTCTACTTCGTTCGTCCCAAAATTAATGTGTTTCATCTTAACCATCCCAAAATTAATGGGTTTCATCTTAACCATCGTATATTTTTAGTGTTTAATTGATATAAAATGATTAGGATTTTTCCGCATTTTCTAAAAAGCATAAATAAATTCAATTTTATATTAACATATCCCGGTGTATATTTGCAATGATAGACTTAAAGCTTCGACCTTTTCAATCACTATGATCAATTTTTGAATTGGCGTATCTTTATTTAGCTGTCGGAAAAAAAAAAAAACTACCCTAAAAATGCTATAAATCACGTTATGAGTTATTGTGTTTTTGAAAAACTAAATATATTTTTCAATTTTCTATTTGTGAAAAGATCCAATTAACACCCCCCCCCCCCCCCCCGCAAAAAAAAATTCAAAGCATATCTTATCTTTTATGGACCGATACTGTTTTTAAATTGTTTTAAATTAGTAACAAAAACCCTTATATATATATATACACACACAAGATTCTAAATGCATATGCAAGCATGTGTATAAATAGAGCACCTACTATTTATTCAATACTTACAAATCATATGGGTATTTAATAATGGCCAATGGCCCGTTACTGCAGCGACTCTAACAAGATTGTTAAATATGACAAAGGCACCTAATTATTTTTTTGGCATTATTTGTTAACACCATTTGTATTAATAGTAACAAAGGAAAAGTTAATAATTGCATAATCAAACAAGGGACTGAAGTGCAGGCAAGGGCCAAGTTTGGGGAGTTGAATAACAAATGGAGAAAGTTTATGCAGGGAATGTTTTTCCCTTTGGTTGTAATTGTTAGATTCATTAAGTGATGTTATGTATTTGGTTATTAGAGGCGGTTAGTTCTGATAATCTTCTTTTAGGTCGACAAGTAAGTGCAGCTTAGTGGTAAGACGCTTCACCCATACCTAATAATAGGTCGTGGGTTCGAGTCACCAAGGGGTAAGTGTGGAACCACTATTGATCCTCTAAAAAAAAGGAAAAAAAAAATCTTCTTTTAGGTCATTTTCTTTTGATTGTATATACAGGGCCGTTCCTGACATTTCAAAGGCCCAGGACAAAATAACGAATAAGGGCCCCAAGCTCGATTGCTTGCTGGAATGCTGTACCAACATGTAAGAAATAATTTGAAATTTCTAATCTATTATCTACTTAAACAATTTTTAGACTATGTGATTTTGAAAAGAAATTGTGGATCAACAAAAAAAATTAATTTACAAGCCCTAAAAACTTTAAACCAAAAGAAATATGGGTTTGAGCCTTTGAGGGTTTAGGGTTTGAATGTCTGATTCGTCTTAAGCAGAGAAGGGCCTGAAGAGGGGAAATTTTTTGAAAATTGAACACCTGCATCATCAGTCCTTCACCGGCACCGGCGGCTTCGAGTTTGTGGATGAGGAACGACAGAGTGACTAAGTGAGTGAGACTGTGAGAGTTTTTCTTGCTTTGAGCCTATGAAATCGAACTGAAGTAAAACCTGAAGGTGGAGTGGAAATTAATCTGGTGGCCATAGATGCATATGGAAGATTGAAGAGTGAATCTCGAGGTCGAGGGCCGCCGTTGATCGTTCCATCTCCTTGATCCTTCTGTCCTGCTGTCCGCCCTTCCGTCTAATCAACCTTTCGTCTGTCGGCATCACCGCATCAAGCTTCTGCTTCCGTTTCTTGTTTCCAAACAATTTTCCATATTCCCTATTTATATTTATTAGTATTATATTTATATATTATATATATACTATACATATAAATAAAATTTGGGCCCCTAATTTTTTTGGGCCCTAGGCGGTCGCCCCTTTGGCCTATGCCCAGGAACGACCCTGTGTATATATATGGCCTTTCCTTTGTAACTTCGATCATCAATAAGAAAAGTATTCAATCCTTTTGTTCAAGCAGAGCTTCTTATTCTTTCTATTCTTTACATGGTATCAGAGCTAAGACTCCTAGGCTCTTGATCACCTTTCTTCTTCTTTTCTTTTCTCGATCACCATGGGAGAAGAAAGTTCTGACAATAAACTCAAATCCTTAGATTCCAAAAACAAAGCTCCAACTATGGAGATTGACATAGATTCTAATATGCATCCATAATATCTACACAACAATGATCATCCTGGATTAGTGCTCGTTTCCACCAAGTTGACTGGAAGCGACAACTATATTTCCTGGAAGAGATCTCTCGAAATAGCTCTGTCGGCGAAAAACAAATTGGGGGATAATAGATGGAAGCTTTCCCGTTCCTCAGAAAGAAGACCCCCTTTATTCTCTCTGGACCCGTGCCAACGATATGGTAATTTCCTGGACCTTCAACGTTATGACTAAAGAAATCAGTAACAGTCTTAAATACAGTTTGGAAGGAATTAGGAGAAAGATTTGCTAATATAGACGGGCAAAGAATTTTTCAATTGGAAAAGGATCGGCATAGATTAGAATAAGGTGTAGGATCTTTCGAATTCTATTACCACAAAATGAAGGGATTTTGCGATGAAAGTTCTGTCCTAGATCCTATTACAGCCTGTAAATGTGTTTGTGACTGTGGATCCACCAAGACTCAAGAAACAAGAGAGCAAAGAAGACAGTTGATACAGTTCTTGATGGGGTTACATGAAAATTTCATGAACATAAGTAGGCAGATTCTCAGAATGAAGCCTTTATCTTCAATTGGGGAAGCATACTATATGATAAGGCATGAAGAAACACAGAGACAAGGCTACATACCTGGGTCCAACAATCTTGAAGCTAAATTACCTTGCAGCCAATATAGCTCAAAGTGGACAAAATTCAAATAACACAGTCTATCCCAAGAATGGATACAAGAATCCCTTCAAGAAGGGGATATTTTGTAATTACTGTAATAGGGAAGTGCATGTTAAGGATGATTGCTATAGACTGAAAGGTTTCCCCTTGGGCCATCCTGCACATAAGGCCAGGAACAATAAGGATCAAAGCACTGGCAAGACACAAGGCAATTATGTTTCTGAGAGACAGTCACAATCTAGAAATCCTAGAGTCATGCAGGTTCAACACAACCAGAATTACAGTGGTAATGAAAGGAACAAAGAAGGTACTGCTCAACCCAACCTTGAACAAATACAGATCCAACTCAATCAAGTCATGATGATGCTTGAAGCTAAAGATAGCTCTAAAGATCATAACGGTGCTCAAGCTGCATATAAATTCATTGGTACATCACACATGGCATGTACTTCTATTTTAGAAAATCAAGCCAATACAACTCATTCTTTATGCACCTGGATCATTGATTCAGGTGCAACAGATCATATTAGCATGCCTCTATCTATTATGCATGAAATTGAGACTCTTGATCACCCTATATTATTATGTTTACCTAATGGTACCAAAGTCAAAGTTACACACATGGGAAAAGCAGTTATCAATCCCCAGTTGACTCTGAAAGGAGTCTTTTATATACCACATTTTCAATATAATCTCTTGTCTATATCTAAACTGTATTCTCAAATAACTTGTCACACACTCATTATTGGTAAGCACTGCATTTTCCAGGACCTAAAGATGCACAAGACAATAGCTATTGGTGAACTGGTTGAAGGCCTATATATGCTCAAATCTCACTCTCCTTTCATTACTGCTCATGTTTGTTCCACTACTTCTAGTAATAAGGATATATTTTGTTGGCACAAAAGATTAGGCCATAGCTCTCTTACTACTCTTAAAAAGATTGTATTTCTATCTCATCTTTGTGGTAATGAAAGTTTGGATTTTAAGAATATTGAAATGTGTGATATATGTCTATTGGCTAAACATCATAAACTTCCTTTCCAGCTTACCAGCATTAAAAGTAAGGATTGTTTTGACCTCGTACATTGTGACCTATAGGGACCCTACAGGAAAACAACAATGAATGGTTGCAGGTATTTTTTAACCATTGTAGATGACCATTCCGAGGTTGTTTGGACATTCTTAATGTCTACTACAACTCATGTATTTTCTCTTCTCAAACAATTCCATGCTTACGTGCAAAATCACTTTAAAACCAGTATAAAGTTCTGTAGGACTGATCATGGGACTGAGTTTTATAATTCAGAGGTTATACCTTACCTTGCTAATTTATGCATAATTCATTAGAGCTCCTGTTCGGATACTCCACGGCAAAATGGAGTTATGGAAAGGAAACATCAGCATTTGTTGGACATGTCCAGAGCCATTAGGTTCCAGTTTGGAATGCCCATACACTTTTGGGGATATTGCCTATTAGCTGCCACTCACATTATAAATAAGATACCCACTGCAACCACAAATTTCAAAACTCCACATGAGATCCTTTTTAAAACTACTACCGCCTATGATCATTTAAAGGTTTTTGGCTGTTTAGCTTATGCTAGCATCCCTACTGCTGATAAATTTACTACTAGGGCTATTAAATGCATATATCTTGGTATATCTTGTATAACCTTAAAAGTAAGAAAGTTTTCATTAGTAGGCATGTAGTATTCCACGAGACCATTTTCCCTTTCATCAAGGATGAGGTAACCCATCCTAATGATCATATCATAGATGTTAATTTACATCATGAAGAATAAAATCACAAAGAACCCCAAATGGATTCCACTCCCTGTTTGCAAACTGAATCCACTGGGAATAAACAAATTCCCAGAACTTCTACCAGAAATAAACAACCTTCTGTCAGACTGAAAGATTATATCTTAACCTCTATTTCTAACAAAATCATAAATACATCTCCCACAGATCATCCTCATTATTCATATGTTAACACTATTTCTCTTGTACAAGAACCACAAACATACAACCAAGCTATACAAAATTCAGAATGGATAGATGCTATGAATAAGGAGATTACTGCATTAGAAGCTAACAAAACTTGGGAGATTGTTTCACTGCCACAAGGGAATTATTAAAACCTATTGGCTAAAAATGGATCTACAAGGTCAAATATAAGTATGATGGGAGTGTGGAAAGATTAAAGGCCAGATTAGTAGCTAAAGGTTATAGTCAGAAAGAGGGGATTGACTATTCAGACACTTTTTCCCATGTAGCCAAGATGGTTACTGTCAGAACCATCCTAGCTATTGCCACAGTTCAAAAATGGGAAGTGCACCAGTTGGATGTAAACAATGTTTTTTTTACATGGCGATCTAGATGAAGATGTTTATATGAACCCGTCTCTTGGTTACAAAAGTTCAGGAGCATAGTAACAAGGTTTGTAAACTAAAAAAAAAAAATTCCTTATATGGTCTTAAACAGGCATCCAGACAATGGTTTTCTAAATTGATAGAATTTTTGGTTGATCTTGGTTACAAACAATCCATGGCAGACTACTCCCTCTTCACTATTAAAGTTGGATCAAGCTTCACGAGTGTCCTTGTTAATTTAGATGACATACTTATTTCTGGAAACAATGTGTCATCTATAGACTCTCTCAAACAACTTCTCCATGAAAAGTTCAACATCAAGGACTTAGATCCTATTAAGTATTACCCTTGGAATTGAAGTGATGAGATCTGCAGAGGGTTTTCATCTGAGCCAGAGAAAATATGTTATAAAATTAGTTGAAAGTGCAGATTTGTCAAATGCAAAGCCTCTCACCATTCCATTTGATCCTAATGGAAAACTGTTAGCCAATGAAGGCAATCTTCTTGATAACCCTGTGGAATACAGACAACTAGTAGGGATATTAATTTACTTGACCGTCACAGGACATGATTTAGCCTTTGCTGTCCAATGTCTAAGCCAATTTGTCTAGCACCCCAAGGACACTTATTTGAAGGCTCTTCACAGTGTCTTAAGCTATGTTAAGGCATCTCCAGAAAAGGGTATATATATGTCTTTATCCAATCAACTGCATATGGAAACCTACTGTGACAGTGACTGGGCAGGGAATCCCAATGACAGAAAATACATTACAAGATTCTGTATGATGTTAGGCAAGTCTTTGATTTCCTGGCATTCAAAGAAACAATAAGTGGTCTCAAGGTCATCCACAGAATCAGAATACAGGGCCTTGGCTACTACTAGTTGTGAAATAGTGTGGATGTGTAACTTGTTAAAGGATCTTCAGGTACAACCTATGACTCCTATTCCCATATTCTGTGACTGTTCTTCAGCTATTGCAGTGGTTGCCAATCCAGTTTATCATGCCAGAACCAAGCATATAGAGTTGGATTGCCACTTTATCAAAGAGAAGATTAAGAATGGGATTGTGTCTTTGCATCACGTTTCCTCAAGAAACCAGCTAGCTTAGTAGAGTCTACATTGGAGGTTTATCTCCAGGTAGCAAGTTGTCAGTATTTGTATACCCACAACTTATGGGGAGGGTATTAACAGTAACAAAGGAAAAGTTAATAATTGCATAATCAAAAAAGGGACTGAAGTGCAGGCAATGGCCAAGTTTGGGGAGTTGAACAGCAAATGGAGAAAGTTTATTACTATAGTGTGTAGGGAAAGTTTTTCCCTTTGGTTGTAATTGTTAGATTCATTAAGTGTTGTTATGTATTTTGGTTATTAGAGGCGGTTAGTTATGGTAATCTTCTTTTAGGTCATTTTCTTTTGATTGTATATACATGGCCTTTCCTCTGTAACTTTGATCATTAATAAGAAAAGTATTCAATCCTTTTGTTCAAGCAGAGCTTCTTGTTCTTTCTATTCTTTACAATTTGTAAATCAACGGTTGAGAAACTTTTAATCCACTTGCATCACAAATATGCTTCTTCTTTTTTCACTTGTAAAAATATATACAGTGTTGTTCAAATATTTTCTGTATGATGGATCTTCTTTTTCGACTCACTGTGTGTTGGTAGGTTAAGTTATGAGAGAGTGAGACTTTGTTTACGAATTAGGATCAATTATGAGAGAGTGGAGCTATGACCTACGGATATGATCGATTAGACGTGAAAGGGCACAATCTAAGAATTCACCAACCCTCATCAGCGGGATCCACATCCATCATACTTGTCGAGCTGAAAGCAACCAGGCAGCCGAGCTCGATCCAGCTCGGCAGCCATACACAAGCCAACATTCATCTCTAAGAAAACTGAACACTCCAAATCGGCCCTGAATGACTCCTCCTTTGATTGACGAGTCCTCTTACATCTCGCTTAACATACAGATTATGAACGAGGTGCAATAAGTCAAACGGAGCAGTTGAGACAACTTTTGACAGAAGCATGTCACACGCAACCTGTTTAGAGCCATCAATGCAGTCAGGCCCAACCACCAAACCTGAAAGCGTCAGAGAGTAATGATGGCTCCGTGTCATCAGACTTACTTCATGTATAAATAAGAGACATTCCTTATTTCTAAACCCAAGCCAATTTCAGATATTCTAATACACTTATCACATTTATTCCGTTTGGACATAGAACGAACTGTCACAATTCAATACCGATATTCCACCGAAACTCTTACTCTCACACCGGAGGGTTTATTCGGGAAACCCCCGACTCCTTAACAACGTTTGTTTCTCTTTGTCAGGTCATTAGCTATCATCCCAGTCTAATGGACCACGTCATCAACTTTGCTTCCCACTTGGACAAAACGACAAGGTCACCCCGATCACGATCTCTCCACAAACAAATATTCCATTTGTCCCAAAATAAATGACGTTTTAGTAACAACAAAAAAATATTCCAAAATAAATGACATTTTAGGATCACAAGACAATTTTATACTTATTTTACCAAAATTGCTCATATTAATTACTTTCTAATTAAATATTATATTGAGAATGCTCTAATGCATTGAGAATATGAAAAAGAAAAAGAAAGATAAATTATTCTTTTTATAAACATTTTTAATATGTCTGCGAATCTCTAAAAAGGCGAAAAATGATGAGGTGTCCTTCCGGATAAATATAAATCAATAATAGGAGCCAGAAGGCATCAACCTTCTATACGTTGGTCCCATTTGGTTGCATGCTGCAGCCGCTTAGCATTTCATCAAAAAAGTGGCAGAATCTTTTCAAATGAATTAACCGTGGAGAAATAACATATTTTTATGGTAAAAATTTATGAAAGATTGTTTTATTAGTATTTTATATCAGATGAATATTTATAACTCGATTCATTGTGTGTTGGTTAGTTGAAATGCGATAGAGTAGAGCTCTGTTTCACAAATTAAGATTCTTAATTAAAACATTACTCTATTTTTATTTGGGTCAATGCATCACGTTCTCTCTACTGTAAAAATGCACACCATTAACAAAAGTGAGACATTTTTGCATATCAAAAGTTCCTAGTCTCAATGCATCACGGGAGTATAATATTATTCAAAACCAGGTTTTTTTATTGTGAAGCTGAAGAACGAAGATAAGTACTTGGAAGGTAAAATCCGTTAAGATAGGTGGAGTAGTATTTTACTATTTTTATCGTAAAATCACCATAATTCTAGGAATATATTATCTAACCACCAAATCATAAACATGACCCATTCCACTAAAAGTAAAGGATTCTATACTCTTGTATAGGATTTATTACCACTTAATACAATAGCTAACTTGGTTAATATAAAATTTAATAGGGCGTAATTAGGTCTGATAATTACAATTTGAAACTTGTTAATACTATTGACCTGAAAATTACTTGATCTAACCCAACCCACAACAATTTTTTGGATGGGTAACCAGTTTCATTCCTAAAATGTTAACAGATTGATTGGGGTCAGGTTAGAATGGGTCGATACCGTTACCCGTTTCAACCGTCTAAACTTGTTACCCATTCTAACCTAACTAGAGATGTTAATACAATTGTGACCTGATGGACCGACTCGTTTAAATCGAGAAAATTAAGGATTTGGGTTGGAAAATTGTGACCCATATAACTCGAGGACTATAGGGTTGGACCGATAGCGTCATGGCTCGTCAAGAAGGCTAGCCTTGCGGGCTATAGGGCTGACCTACTAACCCTAGAATTAATTATTAATATTTATTTATTAATATTTTTTAATTTTTGTATAATTATGTCTTAAAGGGTAAAAAAAAATTGAAGTTTCATTGTAATAAAATAACTTGACAATCCGCTTTATAGTTAGTATAGTTAAATATCCACCATATGCTTTGGATTGTCCCTACTAACTTAAAGTGTTTGAAAGGTTAAAAATATTTAGGGCATTTTTATGCAAAAACTATGGAGACAAGATTTACATGTAACATTGAACTCCCTCTGTTCCGGCCAAAGAGTCCCTGTTTGAAAGTTAAAATATTTAAGAATATCACACATTTAGTAGTTCATTAGTTATAAAATGATATTTTAAGTCTTAATTTTTGAATGTGCACTCTTTAAGAGAAGTATTAAAAAATGGAATAGTAAACTCTTTGCCCGAAACATAGGAAGCAACTCTTTACAAAAAAAAATCTAACATGTAATGACAGTTATCATGTTATACGTGTGCATTAATATGTTTCAAAATGTGTTTACTAATTTATTTTTATTTCGTGTATGATAATAATAATAATAATAATAATAATAGCATAATAATAATAATAATAATAATAATAATAATAGTCATAATAATAATAATAATAATAATAATAATAATAATAATAATAATAATAATAATAATAATAATCATAGTAAGATAATAATAATAATAGTAATGATGATGATGATGATAATAATAATAATAATAATAATAATAATAATAATAATAATAATAATAATAATAATAATAATAATAATAATAATAATAATAATAATAATAATAATAATAATAATTGTTGGTCCCAAATAGGCTCAATTTAGGCTAGAAGGGGGGGGGGGGTTGAATAACCTAGTTGTGTTTTTAAAACTACTTTAAAAACTTTTCAAAATGTTCTTCTTCTTATTAAAATAGCTAATTCGTAAGAAGAGTTAAGGCATCAGAAATAGAGAAGATAAAACAGATGGAAGACTGCTATTCTTAAACAAATCCAGCAGCAGATCGACTTTAAACAGTAAGAACAGTAGCAGTTATAATGAAAGGCAAGACAAGCAGAGACAGTTTAAACAAAACAAAGGTTTCATTGTAGTCGATGTCTTCTTCTTGACGATATCCTTGTGCAACGAGTCTGGCTTTGTTTCTTACGATGTTCTCATCTTCATCCTTCTTGTTTTTGAATACCCATTTTGTGCCAATGATGGTGAGATCAGCTGATCTTGGGACTAGTTTCCATACTTGACATCTTTCAAGCTGCTGAAGTTCCTCTTGCATGGCTTCTAGCCAACTTGGGTCTTGTAAAGCTTCATCAATCTTCTTCGGTTCATCTTATGAGACAAATGCAGCAGCAGTAATGACTTTACATGTTCTTTTTCGGTTCATCTTATAAGACAATCTTCTTCGGGTCTTGTACTCCTACATCACTTTACATGTTACTGTAACAGTAGCAATGTGATTCACTGCTGGTTCTTCATGATGAGGTTCAGGAGGTGGACTAGGAGGAAAGTCAGTTGTTTCTTGATGGGTGTGCTGTTCAGAATTTGGTTCATAGGTGAGTTGTAGGATAAAATTTTGAGGTTCAGAAGATATGGGCTCTGGATTAGTATTTCTATGAGCAGAGTTGAGGTCTTTTGGTGATTCATTTGAGAAGTGATGGTCAGGAACATTTGAGTGAGTTGTTGGAGAGGGATTTGGTGTTTGAGAGGTTGAGGCTCGGGAGGTACCTCAGTACCTGTCTCAACATTAACAAAGTCATCAGCAACATTTGGAGCCACATGTGGCTCTAATAAATCAAATTCATCAAATGAAACATGTATAGATTCAACAATTTTTAAAGATCTTTTATTGAAAACCCTATAAGCTTTGGAGTGTAAGGCATAGCCCAGAAAGACACCTTCATCGACCTTATTATCAAATTTGCTTCTGTAATCATTACCATTATAAACTACGAAGCATTTGCAGCTGAAAATTTTGAAAAATCAAATATTTGGGGCTTTACCTCTCCAAAGTTCATATGGTGTTTTACCGTGAAATTTGTTGATCAGGGACCTGTTCTGAGTGAAGCAGACTCTATTGACGGCTTCTACCCGGAAATGTTTGGGCAACTTTGCTTCGGTGAGCATAGTCTTAGCAGCTTTGATAAGTGTTCTCTTTTTCCTTTCTGCTACACCGTTCTACTGTGCAGTTCTAACATAAGAGAAGTTATGACCGATGCCATGATCATCACAATACTTTGCTATTCCATTGTTGGTGAATTCAGTTCCATTGTCTGAACGAACATCATTGATGTCATCGAGCTTTTGTGTCATTAGACTTCTAAATAGAGCTGTAAGAAGGTCATATGTGTGATCTTTAGAAGACATCATCTCGGTCCAAGTATATCTTGTATAGTCATCTACTATGACTAGAGTGTATCTGTGACCACCATAGCTGATAGTAGTCATAGGCCCGAAGAGATCCATGTGAAGAAGTTGCAAAGGTCTTGTTGTCGTGAGTCCTGGTTTGATCTTGAATGATGCTTTTGAAAGCTTTCCTAACTGACAAGCTTTGCATACATGATCATGATCAGCAGAAACTTTTGGCATTCCTCTCACCAACCCTTCTTTGGATAGCTTTGATAAGTATTTAAAGTTTAGATGGCTGAGACGCTTGTGCCACAGCCAACTTTTGTCCTGAGCAGAGTTTGCCACAAGACATAGATTAGCAGCCTTTCCATAGGCATTCAAATCTATCACATAGAAATTCCCTTGTCTATGTCTAGTTACCAGAGTTGAGCATGATTCTGGATCCTTTATGTCATATCTGTTTGAAGAAAATTGGCATACGAGACCTTTATCGCAGAATTGAGAATGCTCAATAGATTGTGCTTCAAGCCTTCTACTAGAGAAACTTTCCCTGTAGAGAGATTTCCACGATCAATGGATCCATATCCAATGGTTCTTCCTTTAGCATTATCGCCAAAAATGACTGGAGGTCCTTCTGCTTCAGTAATATTTGAAAGAAGACATGGGTCTTCGGTCATGTGTTTGGAGCAGCCACTGTCCAGATACCACATGTCTTTCATTTCTGAGCTTGTAGCAGCCATGAAGCATATCTGTAATTAAAAGAGGAGAAGATCATGGTCCCCTTTATTTTTCTTTTGGGTCCAAGGGGATAGCAATTTTTAGGAACCCATACTTGTCTGACTTTTGGGATAGAGGACCCAGTAGGTTTCATGATGGATTTAAGCAGACATTCATGGACCAAATGGCCTAAACATTTGCAAAAAGTACAGCGATGGAAATTACAAATGTCATGCTGAGAGAGCTGGTTTTTGGTAGACTTTTGAGCATTTTTTTCTTTTAGCAGCAGCCTTAGACTCAGCAGACTTGTTGACATCAGGTTTAGAAGGTTCTGTATGAGTTTTCTTAGGTCGGTATTCAGCAGTTCTTGCCTTAGCAGATCTGTTGTTAGCAGATCTAGATACCTCATACATTTTACCTTTAAGCTTAGTGTCAACAGTCTTGGGAGCAGCAACACCATCTGTAGTGCTTTTGATGAATTTGATAGGCTTGGACATACTCTTTGTGTTCCTAGAAACAACAGCCTTTGCTTTAGCAGAGGTACTGGTAGAAGGTTTCTGTGAGTCTGTACAACCCTTAGCAGACTTTTCGTCAGCAGATGATTGTTTTTCTTTAGACGCATCGCTGGTCTTAATAGTTTGAGTCTTAGGATATTTATAATGAATAACAGCGTAACCAACTCCTTGTCTACCCTTGTTGTTAAACTACTGATGATATATAGGATCATCACCACTTCGTACAGATAAGTCTTCTGTCTTTTGTTTAGAGGTTGTGCCATAAATGTTCTTAGAAAAACCTGGCCCGGTTTTGTCTGCAGTTGGCTTCTGGTCACCAAGAATTTGGTCAAAAACAACTTTTGAGTTATTCCATGAGTCGATGATTTTTTGTAACTCATCTTTCTCAACAAATAGCTCTTTGGCATGACTAATGAGGCAAGAAACCTTTTCATTGAGAAACTTGTTCTCTTCTTTTAACTTGATACTTTCCTGCTGAACTCCATTTAGAGTTTTTAACTTGGTTTCCAGCATGGATTTCTCAGTTCCCAGCTTCTCATGCCTTTTAGCTAACTTTACATAAGCCTTTCTAAATTCATTGAATTCCTCTAGCATATCCTGAGCATCCTTAAGGATTTCTTCTTTAGAGGGCTCTTCAACAGGCTGTTCTATGTTAGCTTGAAAAGGAGAATATTTAACTTCACTATCTGCGTCATAGGTGGGAGGTGATTCTAGAGCAACAAGGCAAATATATGCCTGCTCAGGTGAGTCATCACCATCATCCTCATCAGAATCAGTTTCAAACCAAGTAGACACTTGGTTCTCTTCCAAGTCCTCAGCCACCAGACCCCTATGTTTTGAAAATGATTTAGAGGGTCTTTTTTTTGTAAGCTTCATATTTGGGCTTAGGACATTTAGAAGCAAAGTGACCAGGCTTCCTGCAATTGTAGCAAACAAGCTCATTGTTTTGAGAGCTTTCGGTAGACTTTCTGAAGGTCTGCTGGTTTGCATCCTTCTTCTTATTAAACTTTGAGAACTTTTGAAACTTCTTAATGAACATAGCAAATTGTTCGTCATAAAGGATTTCATTATCATTTGAAGAAGAAGTAGATGGTTTATGTTGACCCTCATAGGTTTTAGATTTGGTTGAGTCATCTTCTGGTTCTATTGCACAGTGGCTAAAAGATCTGTGTATCGATTAGTGTGGGAACCGTCTTAAAATCAAGGGTGTAATAAAATAGTTTAGTGTTAGTTTCTCCAAGGCGCGGACCAACAGGCTTCAACAGCAGCCTTGAAAGCACGATTCACTAGCAGACTTTGAAGTCTGCTCAGCTCAAAATCGAAGCTCAGCCAAACACGTGGATATAGGTCACATATTATTTTAACTAGATATTTTTGATATCTAGTCAAATAATATTCAAATTATCTTCATCAGATTTCCCTCCAAAAAAATCAACCATGTCATTATCTGGCTTCAGACAAACGACGCAAGCAACTGTCCAGCCTATCGACCGAATCATGAAGACTGAAGGCATTACCTCTTTTGGCTAAGAAGACTTTCAAGTTGTAACACTTGCAAGCTGCAACCTTACACTGTTGGGAATGTCTACCGCCTTTGCATCACTACATCTCTGATGTCTGTCTTGTTGGATTGATTTTACAAAGCGCCGAAATGCATTCAATGCATTATAACGTTGGATTCAACCTCTCCACTCTCAGTCCAACGGTCCTGAAGATCTTCCCTGGTATAAATTCAAGTCTTGAAGATATGATAATATATATCTCTTGCGCATTAAATAATCAAGCTTCATCTTCAATACTCAAGCATTCAAGAGATCCAAAGGACAAGAACTAACACTTCACCAAACTTCCTGAAGCTGCAGATCTGCCAGTCTTTACTTGCTTTCAGCTTCTTCTAGTTTGTTATTAACTGTTCTTTACTTTAGCACTTGAGAGAGCAATTATTCATTGATTGTTTATCTCATCATTAAACACTTGGTTGAAAACTATTTTTGTACACGATCTATTAGAGATCTAACTTTCTCACCTAGTGGATAAACAAGTGCACTTTTTAAAATCCAAAGCTAACCACTTTGGTAGTGGACGTAGTACTATTCATAGTACGAATCACTTCTAAATCCTCATGTACTGTTTGAACTGTTTCTGCTTATCTTGTCTTCCATTATAACTGCTACTGTTTTCTCCGTTTAAAGACTGCTGATGGGTCTGTTTAAGAACAACAGCCTTTGATCTGTTTTTGTTTTATTTTCTCTATTTTCTGTTGCCCTAACTCTTCTTAAAAGTTATTTATTTTAAAAAGAAGAAGAACACTTTGAAAATTTTTTAAAAAGAATTTTAAAAACACAACTAGTCTATTCAACCCTCCCCCCCCTTCTAGCCTAGATTGAGCCTATTTGGGACCAACAGTTTATTTTCTTGGGCAGGAGGTTCTTGAGAGACAGCAGAAAAAGAAGGAAGTTTAAAATGTTTGTCCGGTTCTTGAGCTTGAAGAAGTTCTTGCTCATAGATAGTTAAACTCGCATACAAACTTCGAAGATGCATGGAGTTTAAGTCTTTGGACTCTTTAATGGTTGTGGTTTTAACATGCCACAGACTTCCCAAGGAAGCTAAAAATCTCATATTTACTTTCTTAACACTATATTCTTTACCTAAGGAGTAACAACTATTTACTACCTCACAGAATCTGTCGTAGGCTTGACGAAGTGTCTCCTTTGGGTCTTTTCTAAAAGAGTCAAACTGTTGAATATAGTTGTACTTTCTGTTGTCTCTTGTGGGCAAGTCTCCTTCTAGATATTCCACAAGTGCTTCCCATATTTCTTTGGCTGCTTTGTACCTGATTATCTGATGGTATGTGCTTGTGTCGACAAAGCTGGATATTATATGTATAGCCTTGCTGTCGAGTTCAACAAGCTTTCTTTCTTCATTAGTCCATTCATTTATGGACTTGGGCACCTCGGGTGGCCCGCCTGCTACTTTGGCAAGAAGATTTGGTTTCATTGGTATATAAGGACCTGTTTGAACACATTGCCATAAGCGCTTGTCAATTGAATTCATATATCTCACAACCTTGTCTTTCCATACATCAAAGTCGCCTTCGTCTAATATTGGGACGTGGCTTGTACTCGAGGTAGGCAGCATATAGTGAGCCATAAGATCTATTCTCAAGAGGTTAGTCTCAGAAAAATAGGTTTTCAAAGAATCAAGCTTTGATACCAATTGTTGGTCCCAAATAGGCTCAATCTAGGCTAGAGGGGGGGGGGGGCGTTGAATAGCCTAGTTGTGTTTTTAAAATTACTTTAAAAACTTTTCAAAGTGTTCTTCTTATTAAAATAGCTAATTCTTAAGAATAGTTAGGGTAGTGGAAATAGAGAAGATAAAACAGATGGAAGGCTGATGTTCTTAAACAGACCCAGCAGCAGACTTTAAACAGTAAGAACAGTAGCAGTTATAATGAAAGGCAAGACAAGCAGAGACAGTTCAAACAAAACAATACGCGAGGATATAGAAGTGGTTCGTACTTTGAATAGTATAACGTCCGCTACAAAAGTGGTTGGCTTTGGATTTTGAAAGGTGCACTTGTTTATCCGCAAGGTGAGAAAGTTAGATCTCTAATGGATTGTGTACAAAAATAGTTTTCAACCAAGTGTTTGAAGATGAGAGAAACAATCAATGAATAATTGTTCTCTCAAGTGCTAAAGTAAAGAACAGTTAATATCAAACTAGAAGAAGTTGATCTTTAACATAATATTTTTATTAAAGACAACAGACATGCCTCTCAGAACAGAAGTCTTAGCAGAGAGATAACTAGACTAAGTACTTACATGATAAAACAAGAAAAGCAGATACAAAGCCAAGCAAAGTTTAAACTTCACAGATTAGTAGGTAATAAGCAGTTTAAAAATTTTAATGTGAAGTTTAAATGGACATGATAAGTAAATTAAGCATATAAAACACATCATAATCCAAAATGAATATATTGCTTCTGTAAGTTAAACAAGCTGTTTAACAGCAGAGTTTTACAAAAGTAGGGTTTGAACCATAAAATTAGAACAAACAAGATATACCAGCTCAGAATAGGTTGGGTTGTGTTCAGCGTCGTTCTATGTAGTCACCAACCCAAATTCTGATGCGGTCAGTGAGACGCTCTCTGAGTCTGTTTTGTTCTTTCATTAGTGCTTGGTTCAAATGATGCGTAGCTCGCTCCTCCCTGATGGCCGCAACCCTTCTTTGATCTGCATCAACAACTCTATGGTTGGCACGCTCAACATTACGAACAACAGTGAAGTCGCTGTCTGATGGGAACCCAAAAGTGTGATAAAATTAGCCGGTTTTATGATTTATTTTAGAGCAAAATATTACACTTTTGGTTGGTTTTGTGCTGATTATGACGTAGGTACAAAGGCAGCTGCAAAAGAGGAAAGTGTTGGATTTCAGGCAAAAAGGGAAAACTTGGGATGTCACATGGGCACGTGATATTCACATTTCAAAGCTGAGCTGTTGGCTAGTTACTGAAGTTTCGAGCAGACCTGTTAGACAGTTAGGAAATACTGTTATTTCTGTCTAAATCAGTTTATGTATTAAATGAAAGACTGATTTGCAAGTAGTGGGCGGTTTTTAGAAGTTACCGGTAGTTTTAAAACTACCAAGTAGTGGTGTAAGTGGGAGAAAAGAGTGATATTTATTGATGTATTTCTGAACAGTGAAGGGGGAATTCGGCCAGGGGGTTAGGAAGATCATTCAGTCAGTAACTTGGGAGAAAAACAATGAGAAACAATTGTGAGGAAAAAGTGTAAAGAACTTGTAAATCTTCTTTGAGATTCATACCTGCTGAGAACAAATCATTTGATTACTCTTGTAAGTTGTTTTTAATTATGTTTAATAGCTAAGAATCTTCTTCCAGTCAATGAGAGATTAAGTCTCAAGCCTTTTATTTCTGTGAGATCTAATTGATCTAATTCTTGTGTGGGTTTTGAATATTTATTTGTTCTCCGTTTTACACGTAGGAAGAATATTGTGTCTCATTAATGTTTAATGGCCAGAATATTAATTAGCATAATATTCTAAAGCTAGTTAACACCGTTGATCCGTAATTGTCCTCGGTCTTAACAAAGTGGCAAGTAATACACCTTTTAGGCATCACAAGCATAATCGGACCGTATTACGGGAACGGATAATCATTGTTACATGCTATTGCTTTAATATGCGTGGCTTTGAATCGGGTCTCTCGCTTCTTAATGTAGCCGAGTTATTAAATCTTACGAGCGTCTCGGAGGTTGTAACTCGGTTAGAGGGTAATTTACGAGCGTCTCTTGATTATCAATACGGTAAGGAGAGATTGAGTGTTAGGCGTTTGTCGACACTTTTAACCGGTTTATTTGAAATCCTACAAGATATCTTTGCATCGATGATCAGAAATAAAATGCGAGATGAAATTGACTCATTGGCTGGATTTAATTTTTATTGAGTTAAATTAATTGTTAATCAGAAAGCTTAGTTACAATAGTTTTCCGTTAATTAATTTTTAAGTTTATCCGTAGTTAATTAAAAATATAAATTTGTGTTCAATTAGTTACTAATAAAATTCTAAAAAGGAATAATTTCGACGTTCCCTGCGGATACGATCCCGACTTACCTTATACTCGTTATTAGGGAAGTAGGTGAATTAATTTTGACGAATTGACACTCGTCAAATTTTGGCGCCGTTGCCGGGGAACGGTTCTGATATTTATTTCTTCGTTAGAATTTTATTGTTGTTTTGTTTCTTTTTATGTCTCGATCTTCTCGTACAGGAAAATTGATTTATGATCCGGAGATTGAGAAGACATCAAGAAGATTAACAAAACAAACTAAGCTCAGTCGGCAAAAAGATAGTTCTTCGCCGGGGTTGAAGTCGACATTTGAACTGACTAGTTCGAGTGATTCAAGTGACGAAGAGCTGGAAGAAGGAGAGCAAGTGAAGGAAGAACAAGAGGAAGTCGAAGTTGAGGAAGTTGGACCCTTAGCCGAAATGGCAGATCCTCAACGAACTTTGAGGGAAATGGCTACACCGGACGTGAATCAGCCACCCCTTGGTATCACTTTTCCAAAAGTAAATGCTCCATTTGAACTCAAACCTGTTCTGATCCAATTGCTACCCAAGTTTCATGGATTGACGGGCGAAGATCCTCACAAGCATCTGATGGCTTTTCATCTAGCATGTTCGAGTCAAAGGCCGCAAGGAATGACTGAAGATAACATGAAATTGAGGGCTTTTCCTTTCACATTAGCGGACAAAGCAAAGGATTGGATGTTTGATTTACATCCGGGAGCAATAAGTACGTGGCCTGAAATGAAGAAGAAGTTTCTGGAGCGATTTTTCCCTGCTTCAAGAGCAGCAAATATTCGCAAAGACATTTGCGGAATAAGGCAATTTGTGGGAGAAACTTTGTACGAATATTGGGAGCGATTTAAACAATTGTGTGCGAGTTGTCCTCAGCACCAAATTTCTGATCAGTTGCTAATCCAATATTTTTATGAAGGTTTATTAATTGCAGATAGGAACATGATTGATGCTGCGAGTGGGGGAGCTTTCATGAACAATACATTGGAGGAGCCAAGCGATTAATTAATGATATGGCTGAAAATGCTCAGCAATTTGGGACAAGGCAATCGGAGGTTCCAAGTAAAGTGAATGAGGTAAATGTTTCTTCTATTGATCGTAGACTTGACACTTTAACTTCTGTTGTGGAGAAACTCGTTTCAGGGCAAATTCAGCAAGTTAAAGCGTGCGGCATTTGTTCAAACGTGGGTCATCCGACAGATATGTGTCCAACATTGCAAGAAGAACCCAAGGAATTGGTAAATGCGGTTGGTGGATTTCAAGGGCAGCAACAAAGGAAGTATGATCCATACTCTAATAACTATAATCCGGGGTGGCGTGATCATCCGAATTTGAGTTATGGCCCAAGAAACCCGAATTTTTCACAGCAGCAAATTCGGCCTCCATTTCCTCCTGTTCAGCCGATTCAGCCTGTTAATACTCCAGGGACTTCACTTGAAACTTTGATTAAAAGTTTGGCGGATACGGTACAGCAAGATCGGCAGCAAACTAAGGCTAGCATTAAGTCTTTGGAGGATCAGATCTCGCAATTGGCTGTATCAATGAGCAAAATGGAAGTGAACCAAGGTAGATTACCGTCTCAAGTTGAAAAAAATCCAAGGGAGAATGCATGTGCGGTAACTCTTAGGAGTGGTAAAGAGTTACAGGATTTTGCAAAAGAGGAAAAAGAAGGTGAAACTAGCAGCCACAATGATGAGAGTGTACAGAAGGAGAGTTCAGTGAAGGAAAAAGCTGGAGAATTAGGTTCTGAACATCAGAAAATAATTATTCCTCCACCTTTTCCAGGAAGTTTAGCAAGGGAAAAGAAAGAGCGAGATGACAAAGCAATCTTGGATACCTTTAGCAAGGTAGAAATTAATATTCCTCTTTTAGAGGCTATTAAGCAAGTGCCTAGGTATGCCAAGTTTCTTAAGGAGTTGTGCACGAAAAAAATGAAGTTGCGATAGGATGAGAAGGTGTTGGTAAGTGAGAATGTTTCAGCCATGATTCAACGGAAATTACCTCATAAATGCAAGGACCCAGGTATGTATACTATTCCTTGTATTATAGGTAATAAAAAAGTTGAAAAAACCATGCTTGATCTAGGAGCGTCCATTAATGTCATGCCTTTATCTGTGTATAAATAATTGAATTTAGGCCCATTGCGAGATACAAGAGTAATCATACAATTGGCAGATAGGTCTAATTCTTATCTCGAGGGTGTGGTAGAGGATGTTTTGGTGAAAGTGAATGACTTAATTTTTTCGGTGGATTTCTATGTTATAGATATGGATGATTCATGTTCTCCTCATCCTTCTCTTATTCTGTTAGGGAGACCATTCATGAAAACAGCAAAAACAAAAATTTATGTAGACAAGGGAACTTTGACACTTGAATTTGATGGCAATGTGGTAACTTTTAATGTTTTTGATGCCATGAAATATCCAAGTGATTCGGAGTCTGTTTTTCATGTGAGTGTCATTGATGCAGTCGTGCAAGATGAGTTTGAGTCTAATGTTCTTGATGACAAATTGGAAGTGGTCCTTGTGAAAAGTTTAACCGATAAGGATGTACCTTTTCAAAACAATGTTGAAATGCAAGAGAGTATCATGGCTCTTTATTCCACACCTGAAGTTACATCAAATCAAATTTTCCGACTCTTCCATTACCAATGTCAAGTGAAAAAATTCTTCCTTCTACAATTCAAGCACCTAAGTTATAATTAAAGAAGTTACCTGAGCACTTGAAATATGTCTACTTAGGTGAAAATGAAACTTTTCCAGTCATTATTGCTAATAATTTGACTGAGTTGCATGAAGAAAAGTTGCTAAGAGTATTGAGAGAGAACAAAGGAGCAATTGGTTGGACACTTGCAGACATTAAGGTAATCAGCCCTTCAATGTGCATGCATCGTATTTTGTTAGAAGCTGATTCCTAGCATGTTCGTGATCCATAGCGGAAATTGAATCCGCCCATGAAGGAAGTTGTTCTCAAGGAGATTTTGAAGCTTTTGGATTTAGGAATTATTTTTCCTATTTCTGACAGCACTTGGGTAAGCCCCGTTCATCTTGTTCCTAAGAAAACGGGTTTTACCTTGGTGGAGAATGAAAAGAATGAGTTGGTACCAATGAGATTGCAAAATGGGTGGCGAATGTGCATAGACTTTTCGAAAGTTAAATGCCGCCACTCGAAAGGATCATTTTCCTCTCCCATTCATTGATCAGATGTTAGAAAGGTTGGCAGGTAAAAGATATTTCTGTTTTCTAGATGGTTATTCAGGTTATTATCAGATTTTAGTTGCACCTGAAGATCAGGAAAAAACAACTTTCACGTGCCCATTCGGTACCTTTGCTTTTCGCCGTATGCCTTTTGGTCTGTGTAATGCACCTGGTACATTCCAAAGATGTATGATGAGTATCTTTTCTGATATGATTGAGCATTGCATAGAGATTTTTATGGATGATTTTACGGTGTATGGTGATTCATTTGATCAATGCTTAGATAATTTATCTAAGGTCATGAAACGTTGCATAGACACTAACCTGGTTCTTAACTATGAGAAATGCCATTTTATGGTACAAGAGGGAATAGTGTTGGGTCATGTAGTTTCTGAAAGAGGAATTGAAGTGGACAAAGCTAAGGTTGATTTAATTACTAAATTGCCTTATCCTGCTAATGTGAAAGATATCCGTAGTGTACTTGGTCATGCAGGATTTTACAGGCGATTTATTCGAGACTTCTCCAAGATAGCACAACCTTTAACAAGATTGCTTCAACAGGATGTTCCTTTTGAATTTGGAGAAGATTGCAAGAAGGCTTTTGATTTGTTGAAAGAGAAGTTGACCTCAGCTCCTATCATTCAGCCACCAAAGTGGGATTCCCCATTTGAACTCATGTGTGATGCGAGTCATTATGCAGTAGGAGCAGTTCTTGGACAAAGAGAAGGGAAGCAAAGTCATGTGATATATTATGCTTCGAAAACTCTCAATGCAGCCCAATGCAATTACACCACATCGAAAAAGGAGTTGTTGCATTTGAGAAGTTTAGATCTTATTTGCTGGGAGCAAAAGTGGTGGTTTTCTCAGATCATGCGGCACTCAAGTACCTTTTGGCAAAGAAGGAGTCTAAGCCCAGACTAATCAGATGGATTCTTCTGTTGCAAGAATTTACATGGGAGATTAAGGATTGCAAGGGGAAGGATAACTCGGTAGCTGATCATTTGAGCAGGATGGTGCATGAAGAAGAACCCATATCAATTTCTGAAATGTTCCCAGATGAACAACTTTTCTTGGTGCAAGGTAAGTCGTAAGGAACCTTGGTATGCCGATATAGTTAACTTTTGGGTGATCGGAGTTTTTCACAAGGAATGAGTAGTTCAAAAAGAATAAAATAAGAAGTGACATTCTAAATACTACATATGGGATGAACCTTATCTTTGCGTATTGGTTACGATCAAGTCATTCGTAGGTGTGTGTCTAATGACGAGATTCATTCCATATTAGTATATTGTCATAATTATGCTTGTGGAGGACATTTTGGTCCAAGGCGAACGGCAAGAAAGATTTTGGATAGTGGTTTTATTGGGAAACTCTTTCAAAGATGCCTATGTTTTCAGAAAAGCCGCGTGATAGGTGCCAAAAGATTGGGAATTTGACTTTGAGAGATGAGATGCCCCAAGTTCCAATTTTAATTTGTGAAATTTTGATGTTTGGGGAATGGATTTCATGGGACCATTTCCAAGTTCTTTTGGTAATCTATATATTTGCTTACTGTGGATTATGTTTCCAAGTGGGTAGAAGCAAAGCTACCGACTAACGATTCGAAAGTTGTTGTGAGTTTTCGGGTCTAATATTGACGGTTTGGTATTCAGGCTGTGATTAGCGATCGGGGACTCATTTGTCCAGAAGCGTGAAAGCATTGATGCTCAAATGGTGACACCTGTCATAGAGTAGCAACTACATACCATCCGCAAAACAAATGGGCAAATTTGAAATTTCAAACGGAGAAATGAGGAATTTTGAAAGATGATAAATCCTAACAGGAAGGATTGGAGTTCGATTGGAGATGATCTGTTGGGCCTATCGGACGACATACAAAACACAGTGGTAGTCGCATATCGATTGGTGTTTGGCAAAATGTGCTATCTTCGGTTGCGATCGAACATAGGGCTTACAGGCGTGAAAAGAGTGCAATATGGATCTTAAAATGGTTGGTCTTGAAAGGAAGGCTGCAACTACAAGAATTAGATGAGTTGCGATTGGAAGCTTATGATAGTGCGGGTTTACAAAAGCGGACTAAGAAGCTTCATGACGACAAGTTGATTCGTCGGACAGAGTTTTGTT